>CAWUFW010020878.1:0-137728 GCA_963921515.1 Calotriton arnoldi
GTGCGCTGCAAGTTTATTATTTCTGGTGCGAGTGTGTCTCGTCTTTGGGCACTTGTGGAATTTGTATATGCATGGCAGTCCAGCCGTGGAGACACACCACTGCTGACAAATTGGAAGGTGGTTCTGGGGCTCTACAAGCGTGGAGCCTGGCAGAGCACCAGAATGCGATGTTTAGCGCATCTTAACATCGTGCTTTTCCATACTTATCATGGTTATCAACATTGTATTTGGAAATCAGCGACATTTGAGAACTATTGCAAAAGTGACTAACAATCCTACAATGCATGGCATCTTATTTTACTCACCTGAGGAGAATGAATTTTACGTGTCGTTATTTAGGGTGAGTCCCTTGATACGAACTTGTATTCAAATGCTGCCGGCCCGTGAGCAAGGATGTAAGATCTGAAACGCGTTGGGCATTGACATTAAAAGGAACTGAAATGCTGATTTTTGGTGCGCTGCAAGTTATTATTTCTGGTGCGAGTGTGTCTAGTCTTTGGACACTTGTGGAATCTGTATATGCATGGCAGTCCAGCCGTGGAGACACACCACTGCTGACAAATTGGAAGGTGGTTCTGGGGCTCTACAAGCGTGGAGCCTGGCAGAGCACCAGAGTGCAATATTTAGCGCATCTTCACATCATGCTTTTTCATACTTATCATGGTTATCAACATTGTATTTGGAAATCAACGACATTTGAGATCTATTGCAAAAGTGACTACCAATCCCACAATGCATGGCATCTTATTTTACTCACCTGAGGAGAATGAATTTTACGTGTGGTTATTTAGGGTGAGTACCTTGATACAAACTTGTATTCAAATGCTGCCGGCCCGTAGCAAGGATGTAAGATCTGAAACGCAGATTGGGCTGTGTTAGACTTGGCATCTTTTGGCGTGTTTCCCCTGACTTTTGCTTTCTGACCTCCCGGTTTTGACTCTGTTGTTGCTGGTGTAATGATTCTGCGCACTTTCCGCACTGCGGTCCAGTGGGAAAGTGCAAGTGCTCCTGTATAAAATGTGTTATGGATTGGTGTTTCCATGATTGGCCTATTTGGTTTATGTGTCAGTCCCTTGTAAAGTGCACTGCGAGTGCCAGGGCCTATAGACCAAATGCTGTTGGTGGGCTGCAGCACTGGATTGTGCCACCCACGCAAACAGCCCGTAAAGTGTAACTCGGGCCTGCCATTGCAGAGCCCGTGCGCAGCCTGGGGCTGCCATATCGACTTGGCAAGTGTACACACTTGCAAGTCCCTAAACCTTCCCTTTGCTACATGTTAGTCACCCTAAGGTAGGCCCAAGGTACCCCTGTGGGCAGGGTGCGGTGTATGCGAAAGGTAGGACATGCCCGAGTGTGTGCGGCATGTCCTGATAGTGAATTACAGCCTAGTTCGTTTTTCACTATTGCAAGGCTACCTGTTCCCCTAGGGCCAGAACGGGCAGTTTTGATTATTACAGCTTATAATCCTAACTGACCCCGGGAACATGGTAGAAATTCGAGTTTAGTATGCCTGGACTCAGAATGATAAAATGCAGCTTTTAGTGAAGTTGGTTTTAACATTCTGTGTTTGAAAATACCACTTTTAGAAGGTGGTTATTTTCTTGTCTAACCATCCAAGCCTGCCTCTGCGAGGTTGTGTATTCCGTGTCTGGAGTGTGAGTGACAGGGGCTGGGGGATGCCGGGAGACAGGGTGAGTCAGCGCAGGGCTGAATAGCAAGATCTACATGTAGATGGGTGGGAGGGGTCGCACCTGGGCCCTGAATAGGACAGTGCCTTCCCTCCACAATGCTGGCTCCACCTCCTGTGGTGCGTCTGATGTCCCTGGCCTACTCACTGAAAGAAGGAATGGAGACTTGTCAACAAAGTGCTCCAGAACTGGTTTGGACTAGGCAAAGGCCTCTCTGCCTTCAGAGAACAAAGGAATTTGGGATATAAATATTGGGGCCCTGACCCCATGAATTTAGATCTCGCTGGAATCAAGGAACCTGCCAAGACGAAGAGCTGGAAGAGCTGCCAGGAGGAGTACTGCCCCTTTGCTGTGTTGTTGCTTTGTTGGGTTGGCCTGCAGCTGCTGCTTCTGCCTTGGGCAGTGAAAGGAAGGAACTTTCTACAAACTTGTGCTGAGTATCTCCAAGGGCCTGGAACCGAGCTGGCCTCCTGTTAAGAAGTCTCAGGGACTGCAAAGACTTCACAAGCCTCTGGGTACCGCTTCTGGAACGCTGTTTCAGTTGCCACAGAGGAAGGGAACCTGCAACCGACTCCGATCAACCGAATCCATCCTGGCCGGTGACCTGTTTGCACTGCAGACCGCATCGCCCCGCTTCGCATCGCAACCCTGGTCTCACCGTGGGCGACGTCCGACGCCGCCAACATCGAGCCGCTGCTTGCACCGTGACCTGTGGGCACCGCAGTTCGCATCGCATCGCTTCACTGAACCAGCCGGACCCGACCGACGCGGTCGCTGCAACTGGCTCAAGAGTCAAGACCGCACCGCATTTGGGGCACCGCTCGCACGTCTGCGACGCACCGCTCCGACTCGCACCGCTGTCCGACGCCAGCTCCCGCACTCCGGCTAGGTCGCCTGCATCGCAACCTGTCAGCACCGCATCGAGCATCGTCTCACCCTGCATCGCACGCCTTGGACTCACCGACTCCGTCTGTACGACGCTCATCGAGCCGCTGCCTGCACCGCATCGAGGGACACCGCACCTTGCATCGCTCCGTCTTGCACCGCAACCGCGACGAACGCCGACCGGCTCGTACACTCCGTACCAGCCACAATGAGAAAGGTACTGTAACCGAGTCTGTTCACGACTCTGCTGGCCCGTATCGACGCGGTCGGCTGGAACTGTTAGGACTCTGTGGGTTTCCAGCATCACGGTAGGCTCGGACGGATCTACCGACTCGTACGAACTTTGCGTTTGTGCTATTCCTGCAAAGAAGAAGTTACCGTATCAAGTATTCATTCGTAAAGCTATAGTATTGTGGATTTTTGTCGTAATTGGTCTTGTCTTGAGTATATAAAATATTGGTTATTTTTCTAAACTGGTGTGGTGTCCGTTTGTAGTGCTTACACTGTATTACTGTTGGTTATGTGCAAATGCTTTACACACTGCCTCTGAATTAAGCCTGACTGCTCGTGCTAAGCTACCACGAGGGTGAGCAGGGGTTACTTCACGAGTGTAACACCCTTACCCTGACTAGGAAGAAGGGTCCCTACTTGGACAAAGGTGCAAGCCCTTGCCAACTAGAGATCCCATTTCTAACATTGGTTGTCAGCGGTGAGGATAGGACTTGTGTTTGCACTTGACTTACAGTAATTGGTGTGCACTACTACCATATCGCAGACCATTACGTACCACATACTGGTTCTTTTTCTTTTGGCCTATTTTTGATCTTGCCAGTTTTCAACTCACTACTTTTGTCATGCCTGAATCAATTGCATCATCCGTTGCATCTCTGGAAGTTATCTTTGAGGAGGATAGGTTGGAATCCTACGCCGTAAAGGAGTTACGGGTGATTTGTAAAAACCTGAAAGTCCAAATTAAAGGCCTCACAAGGAAGGAGGAGCTACAGAAGGCGCTGAGGGCCTGGGTAGCAGCCAGACATGCCAATGGGCAGCCTGGTGATCTCAGTGAGGAGGTGGAGGAGCCTATTTCCAGGGTGGATGTGCTTTTGGGTAGGGGGAACCCGCCAGATCAGGCAGCAGCAGTCTGTCCCCAGAGGAGCTGGAGGACAGACGGGGAGGCAAGGCAGTTTGAGCTGCAGAAGCTCAGACTGGAGAGTGAGCGGGAGGAGAAGAGATTGGCCATAGAGGAGAGGAAGATGCTCTTAGAGCATGAGAGAGAACTGAAGGAGCTAGAACTTAGGAGTAAGTCAGGCTCAGATGGTGGCAGCAATTCGTCCAGAAAGGCAGACAGGATTGTGCACATTCCCAAGAACGTAGGCAAGGAGTTCAAGAAGGGGAATGCATACAAAGGTGGTTTCAGGGTTATGAGGCAGCCATACACATGAATGGGGTCCCTGAGGAGAATTGGGGAGCAGGATTGTGGCCACTTTTCCCTGAAGAAGCAAGGGATGCTCTGATAGCTTTGGGTAAGGGGTATCACCTCACCTATGCTGACATGAAGGATGCCCTTCTCACGAAGTATGGTCTTACTCCTGAAAAGTACAGGGATCAGTTCAGGTCCAGTAAGAAGTCTGATGCCAACACTTGGTTGGAATGTGTGGATGTGTTCTGCAGGTCTCTGGATGGTTGGGTGAAGGGCAGTAGTGTAACAGATTTTCAGGGGCTCTACAACTTGATTGCATGGGAGCACTTGTCTAGTCTATGTTTTGCAGATCTGCGCCAGCACCTAGTGGATAGTAAGCTAACTGACCCCAGGAAGCTTGCTATGGAAGCGGACCGCTGGGTGAGTACCAGGGTCCACAAGAAAGCGTTTGGGGGAGACTCAGCCAAAGGTGGGCAGGGTCCCCAGCAGAAAAGTGGGGGACAAGGGTAAAGCACAGGAGTTCTCTAAAGGGCCCCAAACTAGTACCCAGGGTAAAGGTTCCCAGCCCCCGGTGATAAGAAGAAAGGGGTCTCGACAGGGAAGCCTGTTGAGACCGGCCCCCGCAAGTGTTATGCATGTGACCAGGTAGGTCACTTTAAGGGGACCCCAAGTGCCCAAAGGGGACACAGCCACCCACCGGTGGACAGTCCAAAGTGTTGGCTAGTGTAGCGCTTGGGGAGAAGGGGTGCCCACAGGAGGGTGGGGATCCCGCAGAAATGACCCTTGTCTCACTAGGGGACAGTGAGATGGTCCCAGGAAACCAGGTGCCCCCTAACACAAAGAAATATAGCACCTGGGTGACCATTAATGGGAACAGGGTAGAGGCTCTCAGAGATACTGGAGCCAGTGTGACCTCAGTCCGGTGTCACCTGGTGTCTGAGAAGCAAGTAGTCCCAGGAGCATTCCACCAAGTAGTTGCTGTCGACAACTCAGAGCGCCAATGTATGGTGGCGCAGGTTCCCTTTGAATGGGGGGTCTCAGGTCCCTTGAGGGTGGTTGTGAGCCCTACCATGCCTGTAGATTGTCTGCTAGGAAACGACCTGGAGCAGTCCTCATGGAAGGAGGTTGAGCTCAGGTCTCACTTGGAGATGCTTGGGTTGCCAGAGTGGGCATGCGTGTCTACTCGGTCAATGGCAGCCAGAAAGGGTGATCAAGAGGACTTGGAGCCTGAAACAGTGGCCCAAGTCCCTGCCAAGAGAAAGGGCAGGGGCCGCGGGAAACCGGCCCCCGAAGTTCCCACGGACTGGGAGGAGGCGGACCTCGAGGGGACGCCCGGTGCCTACAGGGGAGCAGGTAGCCGAACTGGGAGACATCTCTGAGCTGACCCATTGGCAGCAAGAAGGGGGTCCCACCAGGGAGGAGTTCTGCAGGGAGCAGAGCGAGTGCCCTACTCTGGAGGGTCTGCGGCGGCAGGCTGCAGACCAGGCAGCTGGTAATCAGTCCGGGTCACATCTGATCTACTGGGAGAGTGGTCTCCTATACAGTGAGCCTAAGGTTGCTGAGCCTGGGTCAGCCTGTGTGCTGGTGGTACCCCAGCGCTTCAGGACCTTCCTACTGGGTCTGGCTCATGACATGCCTTTGGCAGGACATTTGGGGCAGGACAAGACCTTTGACAGGCTTGTCACCCACTTCTTTTGGCCCCAAATGCGAATGCAGTCAGATGCACACTGTAGGTCTTGCCAAACTTGCCAGGCAAGTGGTAAGAGTGGGAGGAAGGTCAAAGCTCCTCTCCAACCTTTTCCTGTTGTTGGAACACCCTTTGAAAGGGTAGGGATGGATATAGTGGGGCCACTGGATCCCAAGACAGCCATGGGCAACAGGTACATCCTGGTCTTGGTGGACCAGGCCACCCGGTACCCGGAGGCAATCCCTCTCAGGACAACGACGGCGCCAGTGGTGGGCCGGGCGTTAATGGGGATCTTTTCCCGTGTGGGATTCCCCAGAGAGGTGGTTTCTGATAGGGGGACCAATTTCATATCGAAGTATATGACATCCCTGTGGAAGCAGTGTGGTGTAACCTACAAGTTCACCACTCCTTACCACCCACAAGGAAACGGTCTGGTGGAGAGATTCAACCAGACCTTGAAAGGCATGATCAAGGGTCTAACAGAACCCATGAGGCGTAAGTGGGACGTCCTCTTGCCATGCCTACTCTTCGCATACAGGGAGGTGCCTCAGAAGTCTCTTGGGTACAGCCCTTTGAGCTCCTGTATGGCCACCCTGTCAGAGGACCTCTGAGTTTAGTAAAGGAAGGCTGGGAGGCAGCTCCCAGGAAAACTCCCCAGGATGTATTTAGCTACATGCTGGCCTTTAGAAACCAAACTGCCCGCTTCAGGAAACTCGCTCAGGCGAACCTAGAAGCCAGCCAGGAAGAAATGAAGAGATGGTATGACCAGAATGCCACTCTGGTTGAATTTCAACCTGGGCAGAAAGTGTGGGTCATGGCTCCAGTGGCACCTTGTGCCTTGCAGGACAAGTGGACTGGGCCATATGAGGTAAAGGAGCGCAAAAGTGACGTCACCTACCTGGTGGATTTGCAGGCTCCCAGGAACCCTTTGAGGGTCCTTCACGTGAACCGCCTCAAGCCCCACTTTGAGAGGTCCGAAGTGAGTATGCTCTTGGCGACAGATGATGGGGTGGAAGAGGAGAGTGAGCCTCTCCCTGACCTCCTGTCTACCAAGGAGCATGATGGGTCAGTAGAGGGTGTGATCCTCTCCCCTACTCTGACTCAGGAGCAGCAGGGGGACTGTCGCCAGTTGTTGGGACAGTTCGCCCCACTGTTCTCTCTGACCCCCGGTGTTACTCACTGGTGTACCCATGACGTGGACACTGGTGACAGCCCTCCTGTGAAGCACAAGATCTACAGGTTGACTGACCGGGTCAGAGCCAGCATCAAGGAGGAGGTCTCTAAGATGTTGGCATTAGGGGTGATTGAGCCCTCCCACAGTCCTTGGGCCAGCCCAGTGGTCTTGGTCCCAAAGGCTGCGGCGCCCGGTGCCACTCCAGAACTCCGGTTTTGTGTGGACTACCGTGGGCTCAATGCCGTCACCAGGACTGATGCGCACCCCATCCCCAGAGCTGATGAGCTCATTGATCGGTTGGGAGCTGCCCGGTTCCTCAGCACGTTTGATTTGACGTCTGGGTACTGGCAGATTGCCTTAACCGATGGGGCCAAGGAGAGATCAGCATTCTCAACCCCAGAAGGTCATTACCAATTCCGGGTGATGCCCTTTGGGTTGAAGAATGCCCCTGCCACCTTTCAGAGGTTGGTCAATCAGGTGTTGGCTGGGCTGGAGGATT
The DNA here is from genome assembly GCA_963921515.1 of Calotriton arnoldi. NCBI lineage: Eukaryota > Metazoa > Chordata > Amphibia > Caudata > Salamandridae > Calotriton > Calotriton arnoldi. The sequence continues at coordinate 7,354 of CAWUFW010020878.1, forward strand.
TCAGTGCTGCCTACCTGGATGACATTGCTGTGTTCAGTTCCAGCTGGGAAGAACATTTACAGCACCTTGAGAAAGTGTTGAGGGCTCTGCAAGGTGCAGGCCTCACGATCAAGGCCAGTAAGTGCCAGATCGGGCAGGGTTCTGTGGTGTACTTGGGACACCAGGTAGGAAGCGGCCAGGTGGCGCCCTACATCCCAAGATTGACACCATTCTGGCTTGGGAACCCCCAAGACCCAGACAGAGGTGAGAGCCTTCTTAGGTCTCACCGGTTACTATAGGAGATTTGTTAAGGGCTATGGCACCATCGTTGCCCCCTTAACAGAGCTGACCTCTAAGAGGCAGCCCAGGAAAGTGATCTGGACTGAGTCCTGCCAGAAAGCTTTTGATGCCCTGAAGGCAGCCATGTGCACGGCGCCCATGCTCAAGGCACCTGACTTCTCCAAAGAATTTGTCGTGCAGACTGACGCTTCAGAGCATGGTGTGGGAGCGGTGCTCTCACAACTGAACGAAGAGGGCCTGGATCAGCCTGTAGTCTTCCTTAGCAGGAGACTACTTCCCAGGGAACAGAGGTGGAGTGCCATAGAAAGGGAAGCTTTTGCTGTGGTCTGGGCGCTGAAGAAGTTGAGACCATACATGTTTGGGACTCACTTCCGGGTTCAGACAGACCACAGACCCCTCAGATGGTTGATGCAAATGAGGGGTGAGAATCCAAAACTGCTGAGGTGGTCCATCTCCCTACAGGGAATGGACTTTACGGTGGAACACCGTCCTGGTACAGAACACGCCAACGCAGATGGTCTGTCCAGGTTCTTCCGCCTTAGTGAAGAGAACTCCAATGGGGTTGGGTAGTTCTCCCTACTTTCAGCTGGAGGGGACATGTGTTAGACTTGGCATCTTTTGGCGTGTTTCCCCTGACTTTTTGCTTTCTGACCTCCCGGTTTTGACTCTGTTGTTGCTGGTGTAATGATTCTGCGCACTTTCCGCACTGCGGTCCAGTGGGAAAGTGCAAGTGCTCCTGTATAAAATGTGTTATGGATTGGTGTTTCCATGATTGGCCTATTTGGTTTATGTGTCAGTCCCTTGTAAAGTGCACTGCGAGTGCCAGGGCCTATAGACCAAATGCTGTTGGTGGGCTGCAGCACTGGATTGTGCCACCCACGCAAACAGCCCGTAAAGTGTAACTCGGGCCTGCCATTGCAGAGCCTGTGCGCAGCCTGGGGCTGCCATATCGACTTGGCAAGTGTACACACTTGCAAGTCCCTAAAACTTCCCTTTGCTACATGTTAGTCACCCCTAAGGTAGGCCCAAGGTACCCCTGTGGGCAGGGTGCGGTGTATGCGAAAGGTAGGACATGCCCGGGTGTGTGCGGCATGTCCTGATAGTGAATTACAGCTTAGTTCGTTTTTCACTATTGCAAGGCTACCTGTTCCCCTAGGCCAGAACGGGCAGTTTTGATTATTACAGCTTATAATCCTAACTGACCCCGGGAACATGGTAGAAATTCGAGTTTAGTATGCCTGGACTCAGAATGATAAAATGCAGCTTTTAGTGAAGTTGGTTTTAACATTCTGTGTTTGAAAATACCACTTTTAGAAGGTGGTTATTTTCTTGTCTAACCATCCAAGCCTGCCTCTGCGAGGTTGTGTATTCCGTGTCTGGAGTGTGAGTGACAGGGGCTGGGGGATGCCGGGAGACAGGGTGAGTCAGCGCAGGGCTGAATAGCAAGATCTACATGTAGATGGGTGGGAGGGGTCGCACCTGGGCCCTGAATAGGACAGTGCCTTCCCTCCACAATGCTGGCTCCACCTCCTGTGGTGCGTCTGATGTCCCTGGCCTACTCACTGAAAGAAGGAACGGAGACTTGTCAACAAAGTGCTCCAGAACTGGTTTGGACTAGGCAAAGGCCTCTCTGCCTTCAGAGAACAAAGGAATTTGGGATATAAATATTGGGGCCCTGACCCCATGAATTTAGATCTCGCTGGAATCAAGGAACCTGCCAAGACGAAGAGCTGGAAGAGCTGCCAGGAGGAGTACTGCCCCTTTGCTGTGTTGTTGCTTTGTTGGGTTGGCCTGCAGCTGCTGCTTCTGCCTTGGGCAGTGAAAGGAAGGAACTTTCTACAAACTTGTGCTGAGTATCTCCAAGGGCCTGGAACCGAGCTGGCCTCCTGTTAAGAAGTCTCAGGGACTGCAAAGACTTCACAAGCCTCTGGGTACCGCTTCTGGAACGCTGTTTCAGTTGCCACAGAGGAAGGGAACCGCAACCGACTCCGTCAACCGAATCCATCCCTGGCCGGTGACCTGTTTGCACCGCAGACCGCATCGCCCCGCTTCGCATCGCAACCCTGGTCTCACCGTGGGCGACGTCCGACGCCGCCAACATCGAGCCGCTGCTTGCACCGTGACCTGTGGGCACCGCAGTTCGCATCACATCGCTTCACTGAACCTGCCGGACCCGACCGACGCGGTCGCTGCAACTGGCTCAAGAGTCGAGACCGCACCGCATTTGGGGCACCGCTCGCACGTCTGCGACGCACCGCTCCGACTCGCACCGCTGTCCAACGCCAGCTCCCGCACTCCGGCTAGGTCGCCTGCATCGCAACCTGTCAGCACCGCATCGAGCATCGTCTCACCCTGCATCGCACGCCTTGGACTCACCGACTCCGTCTGTACGACGCTCATCGAGCCGCTGCCTGCACCGCATCGAGGGACACCGCACCTTGCATCGCTCCGTCTTGCACCGCAACCGCGACGAACGCCGACCGGCTCGTACACTCCGTACCAGCCACAACGAGAAAGGTACTGTAACCGAGTCTGTTCACGACTCTGCTGGCCCGTATCGACGCGGTCGGCTGGAACTGTTAGACTCTGTGAGTTTCAGCATCACGGTAGGCTCGGACGGATCTACCGACTCGTACGAACTTTGTGTTTGTGCTATTCCTGCAAAGAAGAAGTTACCGTATCAAGTATTCATTCGTAAAGTATAGTATTGTGGATTTTTGTCGTAATTGGTCTTGTCTTGAGTATATAAAATATTGGTTATTTTTCTAAACTGGTGTGGTGTCCGTTTGTAGTGCTTACACTGTATTACTGTTGGTTATGTGCAAATGCTTTACACACTGCCTCTGAATTAAGCCTGACTGCTCGTGCCAAGCTACCACGAGGGTGAGCAGGGGTTACTTCACGAGTGTAACACCCTTACCCTGACTAGGAAGAAGGGTCCCTACTTGGACAAAGGTGCAAGCCCTTGCCAACTAGAGATCCCATTTCTAACAGGCATTGACATTAAAAGGAACTGACACGCTGGTTTTTGGTGGGCTGCAAGTTATTATTTCTTCTGCGAGTGTGTCTCGTCTTTGGGCACTTGTGGAAACTGTATATACACGGCAGTCCAGCCGTGGAGACGCACCACTGCTGACAAATTGGAAGGCAGTTCTGGGGCTCTACAAAGGTGGAGCCTGGCAAAGCACCAGAATGCGATATGTAGCACATCTTAAGATCGTGATATTCCATACTTATCATGGTTATCAACATTGTATTTGGAAATCAGCGACATTTGAGATATATTGCAAAAGTGACTACCAATCCCACAATGCATGGCATCTTACTTTACTCACCTGAGGAGAATGAATTTTACGTGTGGTTATATAGGGTGAGTACCTTGATACAAACTTGTATTCAAATTCTGCCGGCCCGTGAGCAAGGATGTAAGATCTGAAACGCGTTGGGCATTGACATTAAAAGGAACTGACACGCTGGTTTTCGGTGCGCTGCAAGTTATTATTTCTGGTGCGAGTGTGTCTCGTCTTTGGGCACTTGTGGAAACTGTATATGCACGGCAGTCCAGCCGTGGAGACGCACCACTGCTGACAAATTGGAAGGCGGTTCTGGGGCTCTACAAACGTGGAGCCTGGCAGAGCACCAGAATGCGATATTTAGCGCATCTTAACATCGTGCTTTTCCATACTTATCATGGTTATCAACATTGTATTTGGAAATCAGCGACATTTGAGAACTATTACAAAAGTGACTACCAATCCTACAATGCATGGCATCTTATTTTACTCACCTGAGGAGAATGAATTTTACGTGTGGTTATTTAGGGTGAGTCCCTTCATACAAACTTGTATTCAAATGCTGCCGGCCCGTGAGCAAGGATGTAAGATCTGAAACGCGTTGGGCATTGACATTAAAAGGAACTGACATGCTGGTTTTTGAGTGCGCTGCAAGTTATTATTTCTGGTGCGAGTGTGTCTCGTCTTTGGGCACTTGTGGAAACTGTATATGCATGGCAATCCAGCCGTGGAGATGCACCACTGCTGACAAAAGGGAAGGCGGTTCTGGGGCTTTACAAACGTGGAGCCTGGCAGAGCACCAGAATGCGACATCTAGCGCATCTTAACATCGTGCTTTTCCATACTTATCATGGTTATCAACATTGTATTTGGAAATCAGCGACATTTGAGAACTATTGCAAAAGTGACTACAATCCCACAATGCATGGCATCTTATTTTACTCTACACAAAAATCCTTGGGTCTACTATAGATAGAATGTTGAATAATACAGAAAAAGATCTTATTTTTAAGAAAATTGATTTTTGAAACAAACTTTTTTATAAGAAACCACAGCCTATAACACACAGACCTAACTGTGGGAAATTCCCTTTTAGGACGAAATCCCTCACTCACGAAAGGTGACATGCTTCATCATATGGGATTCTCCTCTCAAGATGATGTGTTAGTAATTTGGAGAGGGGCACCATCATCTATTGCAGAATTTCAGGTTTGGCTAAATGGCAGGAATGATTACCTAAACTTTACTTGTGAGTATAGTAACACCGGCCTACCCTTCCTGGATATCAGAATTTTCCCTGTGGATGGCGGCCTTAGCACTGAGCTTTATAAGAAACCAATGTCAAGGAACTCTTTATTGTCATATAAGAGTTTCCATCTTAAAGCTCTGCGTGAGAATTTGCCGTTTGGGCAATTCTTACGCATTAGAAGGAATTGCTCGTCAACCATAAAATATCAAGAAGATGCACAGAACTTTGCAGTCCAACTACAAGCGAGGCATTATCCGAAGAAACTTGTGAAGAGATCTCTAAAATGGGCTGCTAACAACAACAGAGCAGCTCTTATAGAACCTGGAGAACCCAAAGAAGCGAATAAAAGACTGACCTGTGTGAATACGTTTTGTAACTTTTCCAACAAAATCAAAAAGAGTATTCTTTCCAACTGGAAAATATTGAACATTGGCACTATGCCATTGCCACGCCCACTCTTTGCATTTAAACGCAGTACGAATATTAAAGATCGGTTAGTACACAGAAGACCTAGATGCAGGAAAATGGGTCAACAGGATTTGCTTTGGGGTATGCTGCCAGTGAAAGGACATTTCCCTTGCGGTTCGTGTGCAGCTTGTCCTCAAACTATTCACACCACAGAAATAGACATTGGGTCACCCAGACCCTGGGTATTACTCAACCACATGAATTGCAATAGCGAACAACTAATTTATTTGATTACTTGTCCTTGTATATTAAGATACGTGGGGATGACTACACGTAAAGTCTAAACACGTATCTTAGAACACAAGAGTACGATTCGGTGCAGGAAATCCTCGACAAAATTAACCAACCATTTCCTTGAAGCTAATCATTCCCCTCAAGATCTAAGATGGACGGTTCTTGAGAAACCATCCATTCCAAATCATGTCACCGATATCTATACCTATCTATTCAGACGAAAGCAGCGATGGGTGCACAGATTGAACAGTGATAGTATAGGGTTGAATGACGATATTCCTTGGCTATCGTTATAGAGAGTAACCATGCTACTCTGGTTCAATACTTTGGACGACTAACACTTATATACATAGTACAAAGAGTAACTGTGTTGCCCCATTTGGGTTTAGTGCCTTTTGATGACAACAAACATGTACGCACTGAGTTTTGTGAGTGAGTACACGCTGCACAGACATAGTTGTAACTCAGGATATATGTCTCTTGAGTCTCCGGTACAAACACCGACGAGACGTAGGAATATTCTAAATTGGTGTTAGTCTACAGAGTGAGGTCTATGTGTCCATCCATAGATCGCAACGTGCCGAATGAATGAGAAGCATTAGTAGTGGTTTCTAAGCTCAGTGCATCCTAGTTTGGTTTTTAACGTTTAAGGTACTATGTAACATGATATAATCACATGAGCGAAATCATGAGAGTAACGCTGGGGCAGTCCTTTGTATTCCCCAGATAAAGATTGTGTAGTTTAAGGCCCTTGAAACTACATATCCCAGCCTGAATGAATTGTAGAGCGCATGCGCGTAGTATTTTCAGCTCTTTGTGGTGTCGTTAGATACATCAGAATCGCTTGGTGTTTACCGCGGTTTTATTTTAGACACCCTGGTAGTTTATAACAGTCAATGCTGATCAATCATTCTTGGGTTTTAATGTATGACTCCCCGTTTATGAAGATTAAAACTGCGCATGCACGGTAAGCTAGCATCAGTTTACTAGCGCCTGCGCTTCAGTGTAGGGTACTGCGGTTTCCACAGCTGTAGAAGATTGTGAACAGGCTAGTATATAAACAAGCACCCTGGCCACAGACGCTCACCTCCGGTTGCAGGCTCATTTAGAGCTCAGGGTATCGACGGAGAGGTGAGTGTCGTGGCGGGGCTCGGCCCTTTTGGATCTTTGGGTCTCTGGGTCTTTGGTTGTGTCTCGGAGGGTTAACATATTTAATCTAGGTTGTGCACGCACTCTATCAGGAAGCGTGGCAGAGTTAATGACAAGATCTCACTATGAAGCTTTGATTAGTGGGCTCAGTTGAAGTTGTTAAGATGAGATGATCCTTATTCCTTACGTTTAAGAATTAAATCATTGAGGGATGATGTACGCTAATCTGCTCTTGCATAGTGCCCAAAGAGCGTTGTCTTCCACCATGTGTATTCGAAAGAGACAACTATCGCTAGTTTTCTTTAGAGTAGTACTAACTAAGAGGTGTTGTTTATCCTACTTGTGACATGTGTGTTTCAGCCGTGTGCATGCATGATCATTTAATCACTGAGACTTTGTTTAAGCTAGATACCTGGGTTAGTCCCTTGACTCCATCAGGTTTTCCTACATTCTATGCTCTTAGCATCTTTTGACTACATTAGTCCAGTCATACTGTCACATGATTCATAATAGCATATCATGCAATCTCTTGACAGTTGCACCACTTTCTTCTTTACAGAGCGGTGCCCCCATCCTGAGCTGTTGCCAGGTGGAGGTGGAGTTCTTTGCCTAGCAAAAGTGGGTAAGGGTTTTCTTTCCCCCTTCCTTTTCTTTTTCTATTTAAACCAACAGTTACATTACCTTCTCATAAGTGACACAGTTCTGAATGAATGATTTTGTTTCCAATAGGCAAACTTACCTTTCGGAGCAGACGTAACATGAACGCATCTATTTCTTATATCCTTTTTTTGTTTATTCACTTGAGCACTGGAGCAGCAGCATCTTTATAGGTCCTGAAGAAAGCCTCACCTTACTTAAGGGCATTTTTTGGCTGAAACATGTTGACGACTATTGTCCAACATACCACTGCGACTTAGATCCATGTCGCTGGTGCACTGTTTTTAATCCTGGCAGAGGGTGCTCCTGAATAAAACACATTTTTGCGCCCCCTAGCTAGTTTTATTCTCACCTTTTGCACATTGTTTACTTTTTTTGCGCTGCGCCCTCACTCACACTCATCACATATGGATTAAGAATATCTGAAATAAATTAGAAATTCAAAACATCCCTGAGCTCCTCCCTCTCAGAGAGGGGGTTGTAGCCCTCAAGAGAACTAGGTTTTTCTCTTGAGAGGAGAATCCCATATGTTGAAGCATGTAACCTCGGTGAGTGAGGGATTTCGTCCTAAAAGGGAATTTCCCACAGTTAGGTCTGTGTGTTATAGGCTGTGGTTTCTTATAAAAAAGTTTGTTTCAAAAAATCCTTTTTCTTAAAAATAAGATCTTTTTCTGTATTATTCAACATTCTATCTATAGTAGACCCAAGGATTTTTGTGTATAGTTTTCAGTTCGTGATTATTTGGGGATATAATCCTGTGCAGGTCTTTAAACTTCCCTAGGACGCTCCTGCTTGAATTAGTTGGTGTGTAAGTATTCTTGAGCAGCTGAGGCTGCGGGTCCTGTCCTCTTACGAATATTGCAGCAGGATATTCATTTTCTATTAGGAGGTATATGTAGGTTCACTCTTTTGGATAGACAGAGACACCAGTTTTCTATCTTGTACGTCTCTATTTATTTCACAAACACTTTCTTAGATCTAAGATGGCTGAGAGACTAGGCTTGACATTAGATGACACTGTTGCAGAATCCATTCTAAGCACACCCAGTATAATAGACACCTTTCAGGGTGGCCCTGTGACACAGGGAGATGATTGGTCTAAACTTTTATTGCTTAGAAAATCTAATTTGCGCATTTATATACATGGTGCTATTATGACGGAATATTTGAGGGGCAGCTGTGCACCCACCGGGCTTATAGTCACCAACGCGCCCAGTTTGTTCTTAGAAGACAAGCTGTTTCTTAAAGATTGGTCACTTGTGGCATGGCGGTGTACCCGAGATTGGTTAATCCTAATAATAAACACAGCCAAATGTATTGCAGACACAATTCTTATAGAGATACAGGCATTAGAATCCCAGATCCGGGTAACATTATCAGGTGCCTTGTTCAAGAAACAGAACGAAGAGAACAATAAGAGTAATAAAGAGTTTATAGACTCAGTTCTAACGTTAAAGATTAACAAATTTAAGAAAGACCTTGCGTGTTTTTCCATGGAAAAGGTATACCCATATACAAGTGCGGAGTATGTTCCTCCCCAATTCAACCGACAAGGGAAAAGGTATGGTTCGAACTATTCCACATCAGGCAGCGAAGATTGGTCAAGCGACTCAGAGAACTCGTATCAGGGCGAATCTGGATTCAAAGGTCCTGCTCATAGGAATAGAAGCAACTGGAGAGGGTACCAAAGAGGCCTTCCACCCCACCCCCACCACCACCGCAGTGGTGGGCACCAGGACCTTTCGGTTATCCAAGTGCACCACCACAGGGACATATGTATCAATACCAGCAACATCCACAAATGTATTCACAACAGCCTTTTTAGGGTTTGGCAGATCCAGAGGGAAACGTCGGAATCAACAAGCCCAGGTACATTGGGCAGACACCCCCCTGCTCGGACAACCCGGAGCATGACAGAGGCTCAAGCGGGATCGAGCAACGAAAGGATCTAGTTATCAACCTGAGTAGTCGTACTCTGAACACGGATGAACAAGCCCTGTTGGATAAAGGATTGGGCTTTGTTCCCTCATATTGAGGTGATACTTTTGTGATAAAACAAGAACTTGCCCGTTTCTTTTGCAAGATTTGTCTTAATTTCTTCTTTAGAGACAGGGTGCAAAATATGGATGATGAGGTCGATACCAACACAGGCCTGAAGATTAGAACAACATTTAACCCTCTTGCACATCAAGTACCGGCACAGGTTTTGACTTTTGAAAAAGTAGTAATGACACAAGTTACAAACATCTGTGCTAGCAAAGATAGGCAATATCAAAATTTGACGTACAAAGAACGTAAAGCAGTACAGACTTTGGCTAATGATGACACCATAACTATCAAGCCCGCAGATAAAGGGGGAGCCATCGTTATAATGGATACCTCCTCCTACCGGGCAGATTGTCTCAGACAATTGGAAGATACCCGCTTCTATAAACCATTAAGAGAGGATCGAACTAAGAGACTGGAGATTGAAATTAAAACTCTAGTGGAAGAAGCAAGCACGAATGGATGGATTACTACACAAGAAGCTCTCTTCCTGACCAAAGCCCATCCGGTAATTCCATATTTCTATGCACTACCTAAAGTGCACAAGAATCATAGACCACCTCCAGGTCGTCCCATTATTTCAGGGATAGGCTCCTTGCTTGAACCTCTTTCCACCTTTGTGGATTATTTTCTGAGGCCGCTGGTAAGCGAAATGCCAACATACTTGAAAGACACAAAGGATGTTTTGCGCTTCGTAGTAGACATACAATTTAACATTGAGTGTGATTTCCTCGTGACCTTCGACATGGAATCTTTGTACACGTGCATTCCTCAAGATGAAACCCTATCCACCATTGAGACTCTCCTGATGAATAAAGCTCCAGATATCATCACTCTGGTACCTTTTATCACCGCTTGTGCCCGGCTGGTTATGAAGGAGAACTTCTTTAAATTTGAGGACCAACTTTTCCTCCAAATCTCGGGCACTTCCATGGGGAGTGTTTGTGCCCCCAGTTTGGCAAACCTCTATGTTCATATGTTCGAGCAGGATCATATTTTCAGCAGTGAGAATCCGTATAAAGATCATATACGGTTATGGAAATGATACATCGATGATGTGTTAGTGATTTGGAGAGGGGCACCATCATCTATTGCAGAATTTCAGGTTTGGTTAAACGCAGGAATGATTACCTAAACTTTACTTGTGAGTATAGTAACACCGGCCTACCCTTCCTGGATATCAGAATTTCCCTGTGGACGGCGGCCTTAGCACTGAGCTTTATAAGAAACCGATGTCAAGGAACTCATTATTGTCATATAAGAGTTTCCATCCTAAAGCTCTGCATGAGAATTTGCCGTTTGGGCAATTCTTACGCATTAGAAGGAATTGCTCGTCAATCATCAAATATCAAGAACATGCACAGAACTTGGCAGTCCAACTACAAGCGAGGCATTATCCGAAGAAACTTGTGAAGAGATCTCTAAAACGGGATGCTAACAACAACAGAGCAGCTCTTATAGAACCTGGAGAACCCACAGAAGCGAATAATAGACTGACCTGTGTGAATACGTTTTGTAACTTTTCCAACAAATTCAAAAAGAGTATTCTTTCCAACTGGAAAATATTGAACATTGGCACTATGCCATTGCCACGCCCACTCTTTGCATTTAAACGCAGTACAAATATTAAAGATCGGTTAGTACATACAAGACCTAGATGCAGGAAAAAGGGTCAACAGGATTTGCTTTGGGGTATGCCGCCAGTGAAAGGACATTTCCCTTGCCGTTCGTGTGCAGCTTGTCCTCAAACTATTCACACCACAGAAATAGACATTGGGTCACCCAGACCCTGGGTATTACTCAACCACACGAATTGCAATAGCGAACAACTAATTTATTTGATTACTTGTCCTTGTAAATTAAGATACGTGGGGATGACTACACGTAAAGTCAAAACCTATATCTTAGAACACAAGAGTACGATTCGGTGCAGGAAATCCTCGACAAAATTAACCAACCATTTCCTTGAAGCTAATAATTCCCCTCAAGATCTAAGATGGACGGTTCTTGAGAAACCATCCATTCCAAATCATGTCACTGATATCTATACCTATCTATTCAGACGAGAGCAGCGATGGGTGCACAGATTGAACAGTGATAGTATAGGGTTGAATGACGATATTCCTTGGGTATCGTTATAGAGAGTAACCATGCTACTCTGTTTCAATACTTTGGCCCATTAACACTTATATACATAGTATAAAGAGTAATTGTGTTGCCCCATTTGGGTTTAGTGCCTTTTGATGACAACAAACATGTACGCACTGAGTTTTGTGAGTGAGTACGCGCTGCACAGACAGTTGTAACTCAGGATATATGTCTCTTGGGTCTCCGGTACAAACACCGACGAGACATAGGAATATTATAAATTGGTGTTAGTCTACAGAGGGGGTCTATGTGTCCATCCATAGAACGCAACGTGCTGAATGAATGAGAGGCATTAGTAGTGGTTTCTAAGCTCAATGCATCCTAGTTTGGTTTTTAACGTTTAAGGTACTATGTTACATGATATAATCACATGAGCGAAATCATGAGAGTAACGCTGGGGCAGTCCTTTGTATTCCCCAGATAAAGATTGTGTAGTTTCAGGCCCTTGAAACTACATATCCCAGCCTGCATGAATTGTAGAGCGCATGCGCGTAGTATTTTCGCACTTTGTGGTGTCGTTAGATACATCAGAATCGCTTGGTGTTTACTGCGGTTTTATTTTAGACACCCTGGTAGTTTATAACAGTCAATGCTGATCATTCATTCTTGGGTTTTAATGTATGACTCCCTGTTTATGAAGATTAAAACTGCGCATGCGCGGTAAGCTAGCATCAGTTTACTAGCGCCTGCGCTTCAGTGTAGGGTACTGCGGTTTCCACAGCTGTAGAAGATTGTGAACAGGCTAGTATATAAACAAGCACCCTGGCCACAGACGCTCACCTCCGGTTGCAGGCTCATTTAGAGCTCGGGGCATCGACGGAGAGGTGAGTGTCGTGGCAGGGCTTGGCCCTTTTGGGTCTTTGGGTCTCTGGGTCTTTGGTTGTGTCTCGAAGGGTTAACATATTTAATCTAGGTTGTGCACGCACTCTATCAGGAAGCGTGGCAGAGTTAATGACAAGATCTCACTATGAAGCTTTGATTAGTGGGCTCAGTTGAAGTTGTTAAGATGAGATGATCCTTATTCCTTACGTTTAAGAATTAAATCATTGAGGGATTATGTACGCTAATCTGCTCTTGCATAGTGCCCAAAGAGCGTTGTCTTCCACCATGTGTATTAGAAAGAGACAACTATCGCTAGTTTTCTTTAGAGTAGTACTAACTAAGAGGTGAGGTTTATCCTACATGTGACATGTGTGTTTCGGCCATGTGCATGCATGATCATTTAATCACTGAGACTTTGTTTAAGCTAGATACCTGGGTTAGTCCCTTGACTCCATCAGGTTTTCCTACATTCTATGCTCTTAGCATCTTTTGACTACTTTAGTCCAGTCATACTGTCACATGATTCATAATAGCATATCATGCAATCTCTTGATAGTTGTACCACTTTCTTCTTTACAGAGCGGTGCCCCCATTCTGAGCTGTTGCCAGGTGGAGGTAGAGTTCTTTGCCTAGCAAAAGTGGGTAAGGGTTTTCTTTCCCCCTTCCTTTTCTTTTTCTATTTAAACCAACAGTTACATTACCTTCTCATAAGTGACACAGTTCTGAATGAATGATTTTGTTTCCAATAGGCAAACTTACCTTTCGGAGCAGACGTAACATGAACGCATCTGGTTCTTATATCCTTTTTTTGTTTATTCACTTGAGCACTGGAGCAGCAGCATCTTTATAGGTCCTGAAGAAAGCCTTGCCTTACTTAAGGGCATTTTTTGGCTGAAACATGTTGACCACTATTGTCTACCATACCACTGCGACTTAGATCCATGTCGCTGGTGCACTATTTTTAATCCTGGCAGAGGGTGCTCCTGAATAAAACACATGTTTTTGCGCCCCTAGCTAGTTTTATTCTCACCTTTTGCACATTGTTTACTTTTTTTGCGCTGCGCCCTCACTCACACTACTCCGCTCATCACATGTGGATTAAGAATAACTGAATTAAATTAGAAATTCAAAACATCCCTGTGCTCCTCCCTCTCAGAGAGGGGTTGTAGCCCTCAAGAGAACTAGGTTTTTCTCTTGAGAGGAGAATCCCATATGATGAAGCATGTCACCTTTGGTGAGTGAGGGATTTCGTCCTAAAAGGGAATTTCCCACAGTTAGGTCTGTGTGTTATAGGCTGTGGTTTCTTATAAAAAAGTTTGTTTCAAAAAATCCTTTTTCTTAAAAATAAAATCTTTTTCTGTATTATTCAACATTCTATCTATAGTAGACCCAAGGATTTTTGTGTATAGTTTTCAGTTCGTGATTATTTGGGGATATAATCCAATGCAGGTCTTTAAACTTCCCTAGGACCCTCCTGCTTGAATTAGTTGGTGTGTAAGTATCTTATTTTACTCACCTGAGGAGAATTAATTTTACGTGTTGTTGTTTAGGGTGAGTCCCTTGCTACGAACTTCTATTCAAATGCTGCCGGCCCGTGAGCAAGGATGTAAGATCTGAAACGCGTTGGGCATTGACATTAAAAGGAACTGACACGCTGGTTTTTGGTGCGCTGCAAGTTATTATTTATGGTGCGAGTGTGTCTCGTCTTTGGGCACTTGTGGAAACTGTATATACACGGCAGTCCAGCCATGGAGACGCACCACTGCTGACAAATTGGAAGGCGGTTCTGGGGCTCTACAAACGTGGAGCCTGGCAGATCACCAGAATGCGATATTTGGCGCATCTTAACATCGTGCTTTTCCATACTTATCATGGTTATCAACATTGTATTTGGAAATCAGCGACATTTGAGAACTATTGCAAAAGTGACTACCAATCCTACAATGCATGGCATCTTATTTTACTCACCTGAGGAGAATGAATTTTACGTGTGGTTATTTAGGGTGAGTCCCTTGATACAAACTTGTATTCAAATGCTGCCAGCCAGTGAGCAAGGATGTAAGATTTTAAACGCGTTGGGCATTGACATTAAAAGGAACTGACACTCTGGTTTTTGGTGTGCTGCAAGTTATTATTTCTGGTGCGAGTGTGTCTCGTCTTTGGGCACTTGTGGAAACTATATATATATATATCCAGCTCTCCGTTGTTCACGCAAATCCTTCTCCAACACACGGACACAGACCACAGGGTGAGTGATCATAAGTTTATTTTGTTACGATACCGCCATTACGCGTTTCAGCTCCTCTGGAAGCCTTGATCACATGACATAAAGTTGCGGGCTCATTTTTTTTGTTTGTTTGTTTGTTTTTTGTTGTATTTAAACTGACAAAGTGCTATGTGAAAAGTGCAAAGTTCCCATGCATCATGGACATAAAATAAAGTTTACATTGAAATAATACACAAGCAGTACGGGTATATAGTTCCACAGTTTCTGTACCAATTCATATATATAATATTTCATATGATTTTCATGAGTCAGCTTATGCATAAATATATATATAAATATATAAATAATTAAATATATAAATATTCAATGCATAAATAGGTTTGGTCGACTTATATTGTGAACCACACAAGTTAATGCACACATCGGTTTGTATATTACATTTCTATTCCTATTTGCTTTATCGATGACTCTTATTGTCCCATTGTGCCCGGTTACCCTCTGTGCTTGTTTTTAATCATCAATTGTCCCGATGTCAAATAAAGTGCTTATTAGTGCAAAGTGTAGTGCTTACATATAAGGTGCTTACAGTTGCTATTACTATATGTACAATTTGGAATTTCATTGTACTTGTTGGAATTTTATGGATTCAGCAATATTGTACTTATGTTCTTGTGATAGGTATTTTCTATCTCTTTTTGGTCTGCCTAAATTACTGTTTAAATACCCTATGATCCCCATATTTTTCTATTGTAGTGTGTTTTTTTTCGTTTTTGTTTCTTCCTTTCTCTTCACTGAAGGTGCATGTATTAGATAATAAAATTGGTAAAAGGTCACATATGTATAAATATTAAATATTAAATAATTAAATATAAAATATGTGATATAAAACATAAAACCTAGTGTCACCTGTTTATTGTCAGCAGCGTTGGTCCCTAGAGGCATGTATAGAGGTCCTCTGTCGTATTGAGCCCCCCTTGGAATCCATTTCAAGTATGTACTCGGTCTCAAGCCTACACAACTTTGTTTCTCTATCTCCTCCTCTTCTACTGGGGGGTACAGAGTCAATAGGAAAATATTGTAGGTCCTGGCTTCTAGACTTGTGGTACTCCTTGAAATGTCTTGCCACAGGGTATGTCTTGTCCTGGTTGTTGATGGCTCTCTTAAATGTTGAAGTGCACGCTTGTGTGCTTAGAGTTTTGTACTTCCTATGTATTGTAAGCCACAAGGACATATGTTGTAATGCTACTGCTCAGCCTGGGTGACTGTGTGTGAGAATGCTGGTGATTGGAATGTTCGTGTGTGAGAGTGTCAGTTGGATGACGGGCTGAGCAGCAGTAAGGCTGCTCCTGGTGTGGTTCTCCCTTCTATCAATCTTGTACCATCTTACCTGGAATAAATTACCTACTCCGCTACTTTCATTTACTACAACATATCAATACATAAATCACGTAATCAGTTTTACATGTTAGGAGTTTACTGATTTTATACTCCCTTGGGCTAAATGGAGTCTGGTACGTTGTTTTGTTTAACCCCTGTTGGCATGCTTTGCATGTTTTGCACTTAAAAAGCCTTTGTGTATCTTGATCCAGTTACTTTCCTCAATCATTTCTGGGCTAGTTTTGACAATTCTATCCCTCATAGAGGGTGCTCTACTGTGTGTAATTGGCACCTTACGTGATAGTGTTGTACCTATAACTGGATCACTAAGTACCAGTGGCCAATTGCGTGTGATTATGCTTCTCAATTCTCTGTCTTCGTTTGCTAAACTCCATAAGTATTGTGAATTAATCTGTTTTGGACTCTCTTATATGCCTCTGTAGATCTTGATTTCCTATTGTTTTATCTTGTTTGTCCCTGATTTACTCTAATCTGTCAGGTATCATTGATTTTGCAATAGCCCCATTGATCGTTTTAAGTGAATATCCTCGTTCCAGAAATCTGGCCTTCCTCTCCTCTTGGGCCATTCTAAGAGTTTCCTCATTGCTATTCACTCTCCTCAACCTCAGCATTTCCCCATAGGGGATGCTGTTTACCAGATGCCTTGGGTGGGTACTGGTAGCATGTAAGGTAGAGTTGCCCGCTGTTTCCTTTCGATAGAGTCTCATCTCAATTTTGCTATTCTGAATGTATACCTGTGTATCTAAAAAGTTGACTGTGGTGTTGCTGATTGTAGCTGTAAAATGTTGATTTATTGTGTTGATGTTAATAGTATTGATGAATTCCTGCTCTTCCTGATGTGTGCCCTTCCATACTATAAACAGGTCGTCAATAAAACGGAGCCACATTTTGACATTATTTTGTATGTAACTACTGTGTTCGGTTGCAAGTACCAGCTCCTCCCACCAGCCCATGTGAAGACATGCATAGCTGGGGGAGAAGCTGGCACCCATGGCTACTCCCCTGATCTGCTGGTAGAGTATATTATTAAACATAAAAACATTATTTTTCAAGCAGAATTCCACAATTTCAATCAGCATTTTACTGTGTTGTGAGAGTTGTTCAGATTTCTTAGACAAAAAATGTTTCAATGCTACAATGCCATCACAGTGCTTTATACTTGTGTATAGAGAGGTGACATCAAGCGCTATTAACAAGTAGTCATTTTGCCAGTCAAGATCTTTCACTTTATTTAAAAAGTCACTGGTGTCTCTCACATATGTTGGTAAAAGTTTAACATGTCCCTGTAAAAAATAGTCCACATATTGTGACGTGTGTTCCAATAACCCATCTTGCGCTGAAATAATAGGTCTTCCTGGTGGTTTACACGGGTCTTTGTGTATCTTAGGTATACAGTAGATCGAGGGAGTTGTTGGATAATCCTTCTTTAGGAATTTATATTCCTGCATACTAGTCCTTTAGCCTTCCATGCAGATAACTTGATATAGAAGGATGTATACATTGATTTTAGATTAGATCCATTGCTCTTAGTATAGCATGCCTGATCGTTCAATTGTGACAATGCCTCCTTTGTGTACTCGTCTTTGGACCAGATCACAATGTTCCCTCCTTTGTCACAGTTTCTAATGACTATCTTGTTGTTACTTTCTAGTTTTTTCATTAGTGCATTGTACTGACCATTGCGTCTGTTGTACTTCCTTCTGGTGTTTGATACTTTGCGATTTAATTGTTTCATTTGTGTCGTCACTTGCTCATGGAATATGTCGATCGAGTCCCTCAGAGAAATAGGGTTGAAAGTGGATTTGGCTTTAAATGGGGTTGATGGTTTGCATTCCCTGGAAACTAACTCATTGGGGATCCCATCTGTGGGCATTGCCGATACAGAGTCTTGTGTGATTGATAAATGCCCTTCCCCCATAATTCATGTAAGTCCTTTAATAGGGGCATGTCTGATGTCGTTAGATCTATAGGATTCGATTGTCTCATGTTCTCATTTGGTTTGGATATTCCTTGGTTTGATTCTTTATTGGGCAATTTATAGTATTTTTTGAGCTTCAATTTTCTTATGCACCGATAAGTATCCATCCTTGTTTTAGCGTAATTAAAATTGCTTTCTGGGCAATATGATAGACCCAAGCTTAGTATCTGTTCCTCTGCCTTGTTTAGGTCTACATTGGCCAGGTTGATGATAGTTTTGTTTGATTCTGTGTTGACATTCATCTTTGTTTCCATCTGCCTGACATTTGTCTCTTTGGTTTTGTGGTGTTGTCTGCTTGCCTTCCTCCTCTGCCTACGTTTGTAGTTTTGGTTGATTCTAATGTCACTTGTTGGTTTCTTGGTCGGAGTGTTTGTCGCCGATCTATGCATAAAAAATTCAACTCCTCGGCTAGAGAGGGCTTTTTTTGGAAGGTACTGTCACTGGTGTTTCTTAATTCTGAATCAGACCCACTATCTGGAACAGATCTTAGGTCAGAGTTGGATGCCTGCATTGTCTGTTGATTGTTTCATGATGTACTTGGTGTTTGACCATCATTTTTGTTGAATTTTGACTGTCTCAATGAATCATATTTTTTAGAGAACATAAAGATCTGTCCCATCTCATAATCTGTTTTATCCCTTAAAAATGTATATGTTTTTCTTTCTTTAATTTTGTCTTCTTTTTTTAGTCTGATCAACATTTCCTTGCACAACTTTGTAGTTTCTTCTGTTTGCCCAATACTCTCAATTTCCTCATTGAGTTTATCAATTTGTTCCAACAGCGTTGTTCTATCCGTGTCAGCATATTTAATTAGTATCAACACCAATTTTCTAGTGGACTCTAAGTTACATTCCGCCCACTCCTTCATCATATTGGGGTTTGGGGTTTTGTAACTTGGTGCAATTAATATTCTTAGTCCTCTAGGTATCCTCCCCACATCTATGTACCTCTGTAGGAACCTGGATTCCCACCATTTGCTCTGTTCTTGGCACATGAGTTTTTCTAATAATTAGAATTTATCCTTCATTGTGCTGGCTATATTGTTTTTTATATCTTTTCTTAGTTCTGCTATGGGGATCGTTGATGGCAGATCACTAAACATTTCTAGCACCGCCGCTTCGCGGTTACGCAGTATGTCGGCCGACATCGCGGTAATCTGCTTAGCTGCGTGAGTGTCTCCCCTGCTAAATGCGGCAACATCCTCCCCAACTCACACACCGCTTACCCCTGCTGCCTCTGTGTGCCTACCTGACTTTCAGTCGGTGCCGTCCATGTCCTCCGACCCAGCTTCACTGACCTCCGTTAGGCTGGATTCAAGATAGCCTGGCTGATGAGGGTTTTGAACCCGAAACCGGTCCCAGGATGCTTGTTTCCGGTCCAGGGAAGACATGGCTTGGCAGTTCGGGCTGGACTGTTCCCATGAGGTGCAGGGTCAGACTGATTTGCATATGGCCATGTCTGAACTGGGGTGGTGGAGTGAGCTAAAGAATGATGATGGATTAAACCCAGATCAGTTGACTGGGGGTGAGTGTTTGATTTGCTCTAACGCTCCGTCCATCATCCCCTTTTGTATCGCTTTGTTCGCCCTAAGTTGGCAGGGTATGCCCAGACGTGGGTCCCTTGCTCACTTTGCCACTGGATTCAAGATAGCCTGGCTGATGAGGGTTTTGAACCCGAAACCGGGCCCAGGATGCTTGTTTCCAGTCCAGGGAAGACATGGCTTGGCAGTTTGGGCTGGACTGTTCCCATGAGGCGCAGGGTCAGAACGATTTGCATATGGCCATGTCTGAACTGGGGTGGTGGAGTGAGCTAAAGAATGATGATGGATTAAACCCAGATCAGTTGACTGGGGGTAAGTGTTTGATTTGCTCTAACGCTCCGTCTATCATCCCCTTTGGTATTGCTCCGTTAGGCTTTATGGCAGTTGCTGGCGCTGAGGGGTCAGACGCGCCAAATCCTTCCGGATTGCCTCAATTTCCCTTGCTGAGCTTTGGGAACTTTCTTTCCTTTGTTTGTGTCGACCATGCAAAGCGGGGGTCCATGTAGAGCCAGGTGAAACCAAACCGGCTCGTATATCCAACTCTCCGTTGTTCAGGCAAATCCTTCTCCAACACACGGACACGGACCCCAGGGTGAGTGTTCATAAGTTTATTTTGTTACGCTGCCGCCATTACGCGTTCCAGCTCCTCTAGAGCCTTGATCACATGACATAAAGTTGCGGGCTCATTTTTTTGTTTTTAAAGTGACAAAGTGTAACGTGAAAAGTGCAAAGTTCGCATACATCATGGACATAAAAGAAAGTTTACATTGAAATAATACACAAGCAGTACGGGTATATAGTTCCACAGTTTCTGTACCAATTCATATGTATAATATTTCATATGATTTTCATGAGTCAGCATATGCATAAATAAATAAATATATGAATATATAAATAATTAAATATATAAATATTCAATGCATAAATAGGTTTGGTCAACTTATATTGTGAACCACACAAGTTAATGCACACATTTGTTTGTATATTACATTTCTATTCCTATTTGCTTTATTGATGACTCTTATTGTCCCATTGTGCCCGGTTACCCTCTGTGCTTGTTTTTTAATCATCAATTGTCCCGATGTCAAATAAAGTGCTTATTAGTGCAAAGTGTAGTGCTTACATATAAGGTGCTTACAGTTGCTATTACTATATGTACAATTTGGAATTTCATTGTACATGTTGGAATTTAAGGAAAATAGAGGGGGTGTTTAGGACGTGCTCTGTTCTTATACTACTTTCAGAAATCACCACCTTTAATCATTAAGTGGTTGTGGTACTTTTATTTCACCTTTTCTTATTTCATTCAAAATACAAAATAAGATGACATTTGATTCATGTCATAGAGTAAGACACTGTACAATATTCAAAATTACAGTTAAACTTTGACGTAAAGCACATTACAAACAGAGATACTTTAAAGAACCACATCAATGAACAAACAAGTGTATACAAAAAACCATGTGACAAACATCAGACCAGTCCTTATTTGTATGGCAGTGCAAATAATTGATACTTGTTAGGCAAGCAACATGCCAGATGCAGCTAGATCAACCGAGGTTGCAACAGACAGAAAGTCCTGTTTATATATGGTACATTCCATAAGCTGGTAATGGCTGTTACTAGCTGTGAGGGGGTCGACGCGTTTCTGAACCCAATACATTCTAAGGGTTCTCCTCAGGACCTGGACGGGGTCGGACACTATTGTAGTGGAGGAATCAGGAATTGCCTGTAATTTAGTAGCATCTGTTGAAAACTGGGTTGGACGGTGTGCTCAGTTAATGATTTAGTCTCAGCAAAGGTTTTCAGTCCCAGGTAATGTGCTGAGTGTTCAATTGAATGTGATGCGAGGGTCAAAAAGGTCGCAGACACTAAGCAAATCTGTGTTGGCTGCATGAAATTGGAGCTGTTTAAATGTGTTCCAAACTATCCAAACCGCTTCTTTGTATGCTCGTGAATGTGCAGCGCCTGTTTTTCGCCAGTTCCCTCAGTCATCACCGGAGTAAGTGGCCTAGTTTGGATGTAAGTATAGGCCCAACCACTTGTAATAACCGGAATTTTAGGTACAGCAATATTGTACTTATGTTCTTGTAATAGATATTCTCTATCTCTTTTTGGTCTGCCTAAATCACGGTTTAAATACCCTATGATCCCCATATTTTCCTATTGTAGTGTGTTTTTTTCATTTTTGTTTCTTCCTTTCTCATCAATGAAGGTGCATGTATTAGATAATAAAATTGGTAAAAGGTCACATATGTATAAATATTAAATATTAAATAATTAAATATAAAATATTTGATATAAAACATAAAACCTAGTGTCACCTGTTTATTGTCAGCATCGTTGGTCCCTAGATGCATGTATAGAGGTCCTCTGTTGTATTGAGCCCCACTGGGTGTTTGGAATCCATTTCAAGTATGTACTTGGTCTCAAGCCTACGCAACTTTGTTTCTCTATCTCCTCCTCTTCTACTATATATATATATGCTAAAAAGAAGCAGAAAACTCTGGGTAGTTCTCAAGTTTAGGTGGAAAGCAGCTCCATTATATAGCACTCTCAACACCAGCGAGACTCTAAATTTACTCACCTCAAATGTCTGCTTTTCTATCAAAGTCTTTAAACGTAGGATTAGCACAGTGCCATCCATGCCGAGATAGAAAGGGACAAAGTCTTTTACCATTTCCACAGCAAAGTATTTAAGCATAGGATTTGCACAGTGCCATCCATGCCGAGCTGTAAAATGTCCAAAGTCTTTTACCACTCCAGGCACAGTATTACAGCTTTGGATTGGTAAAATACCATCCAAGCCAACCTGAAATGAATAAAAGCAACCCCTGACACGTGTTTCGCTCTCATTAGAGTTTTTCAGAGAGTTATAGCTTTCTCCAGACACAAGGGAGCACCCAGTATAAGTCAAAAGGATACCCTTTCAGGCATAGAGTGACGAATAAATTATGCAAAAAGAAGCAGAGAACTCTGGGTAGTTCTCAAGTTTAGGTGGAAAGCAGCTCCATTATAGAGCACTCTCAACACCAGCAACACTCTACATTTGCTCACCTAAATGTCTGCTTTTCTATCAAAGTCTTTAAACGTAAGATTAGCACAGTGCCATCCAGGCCGAGATAGAAAGGGACAAAGTATTTTACCATTTCCACAGCAAAGTAATTAAGCATAGGATTAGCACAGTGCTTTCCATGCCGAGCTGTAAAATGGCCAAAGCCTTTCACCATTCCAGGCACAGTATTACAGCTTTGGATTGGTAAAATACCATCCAAGCCAACCTGAAATGAATAAAAGCAACGCCTGACACATGTTTCGCTCTCATTAGAGCTCTTCAGAGAGGTATTGCTTTGTCCAGACACAAGGGAGCACCCAGTATAAGTCAAAAGAATACCCTTTCAGGCATAGAGTGACAAATAAATTATGCAAAAAGAAGCAGAGAACTCAGGGTAGTTCTCAAGTTTAGGTGGAAAGTAGCTCTAATATAGAGCACTCTCAACACCAGCGACACTCTAAATTTGGTCACCTCAAATGTCTGCTTTTCTATCAAAGTCTTTAGCGTAGGATTAGCACAGTTGCATCCAGGCCGAGATAGAAAAGGACAAAGTCTTTTACCATTTCCACAGTAAAGTATTTAAGCATAGGATTAGCACAGTGCTATCCATGCCGAGCTGTAAAATGGCCAAAGCCTTTTACCACTCCAGGCACAGTATAACAGCTTTGGATTGATAAAATACCATCCAAGCCAACCTGAAATGAATAAAAGAAACCCCTGACACGTGTTTCGCTCTCATTAGAGCTCTTCAGAGAGTTATAGCTTTGTCCAGACACAAGGGAGCACGAAGTATAAGTCAAAAGAATACCCTTTCAGGCATAGAGTGACGAATAAATTATGCAAAAAGAAGCAGAGAACTCTGGGTAGTTCTCAAGTTTAGGTGGAAAGCAGCGCCATTATAGAGCACTCTCAACATCAGCGACAGTCTAAATTTGCTCACCTCAAATGTCTGCTTTTCTATCAAAGTCTTTAAGCGTAGGATTAGCACAGAGCCATCCACGCCGAGATAGAAAGGGACAAAGTATTTTACCATTTCTACAGCAAAGTATTTAAGCATATATATACATATATACATATATACATGTGTGTGTGTGTATGTGTGTGTGTGTGTGTATGTATGTATTTTCACTGAAAAAAACAAAGGTTACAGGGACGTTATAGTTAGGCTGACATTTCACTCGTACAAAACCAGAGAAATTCAGCTGTTATAGTTAGTGAGCTAATTATAACTCACGCCCCTGCATTGCACTCTTTATGACCTCACATATTAAATCACTCATGACATGGTCAGTGACAACACTGATGACATCCCCTGTGATATTATACACAGAATCTCTGACTCTCCCACTCATACCCCATATAATCTTTCATACACCCACTCCAACTTCCACACTACCATTTTCTAACCCATTCACCCACCCATTCCAGTACTCACACAGCCATGCACTGATTCATAGAACAACACACACATCCACTCACTCTCCCACACAGCCACTCAATCACACCCACTCACTCACTAATACAGCCACTGACATATACACTCATACACCCATACATCTATTCCCTCAGGGACCCTGCACTTCATTTACTTTAGGCCCCTGTGTTGGCCAAGTCCAGGGGGCATTATGGAAATGAAGGAGGGGACACACGAGCCCCCTCCTTGCACTATTCAAAGCCCTGGGGACTGCCACCTCTCAGAGGCAGTGATCTAATTATATGCACAGGAGCCTCATGGCTCCCCAACTGCCCCAGGGACCACCACCTCCCTGGCACACAGAAGTACTAAAATAATAATGTGAGGGAGACCCTAAGCCTCCCCTGCATCCCCGAGAATACCACCTTCCCTGGGTAGTAACATTATTATATGTGGGGGAGCCTCACAACTCCCCCTGCCCCAGGGACTCCCATCTCACCAGGGCAGAGATGCACATATAAAATAATGCGGGGAGGCCCCAGGGACTACCACCTCTCAAGGGCTAAATATAAGCAATGTGAAGAGGCCAGGTGGCCCCCTGCAGCCCCGGTGACCACCATCTCCCCGGGGCTAAAATGAAATAGTAAGGCGTTGGGGGCTCCAGCCCCCACAAAGCCCTGGGGACTGCAGCCTCCCTAAGGCACGAATCAAATAATGAAGGAGATCTGTTGCAGACCCCCAGCCCTGGGTATCACTACCTCCCTGGGGCAAATGTAAACAAAAGAGGGGTCTGTGCAGCCCCTCCAGGAGCCCTACATGGCCCTGGGGACGGCACACCCCAGAGGACCGGCTCCAACAATGTCCCGAGGTGCCCACCCCAGGACACTGCAGTTTGTTATAGCATGGCAGGAGCACCACTGCCACCAAGCCATCGCAAAGAGTGTGCTCTGCTTTAAGCAAGCGAGAGCATTTTGCTCTTCCTTGCTCAAAGCACACTTTGCTTTTACACACAGGGAGCTGCATGTCAGCAGCTCCCTGTTTGTAAAAGCAATGGTGGCTCCCACAGGAGGCTGGGAACTGACAGGGACTGCAGGGACCTTCTGGGCCCCTAACGAAGTAGCCTGTCGCTGGGGGATGGGGTCTCCAGGGCCGAGAATGGCCCAGGAAGGGGGCATTCTGGCCCCCTTCACTTTAAGGAAAAACAAGAAGAAAAGATCTGGCCCCAGGTGATTGTGTCCCAAGGACAAAATCAGCCTCGGTAGGAGGGCGGCATGGACCCCTCCCTTTTGATTCTTTTTTAAATGTGCAAGCCCTAGGGGATGGGGTCCCCAGGGCTTAAAATGGCCTGGGAGGGGGCGCTCAGCCCTCCTCCCTTTGAATTGTTAAAAATAAAATAAAGGCCGGACCCTGGGGCCCCCTTTTGTTTTTTTGTGATTCTTTTCTAAAGGGCCAGGCCCTGAGGGATGCGGTCACCAGGGCCCAATATGGTCCAGGGAAGAGGGGCTATGCAGCTACCTTTCTTAAAAAAAACTAAAAACTAAAAGCCGGCAACTCGCCAGAGGCCCCGCCCCTTTTCTCCACTCATTCGCAAACAAGCCTCCTGGTGGACTCCTGGTTGGGGGATGAAGTCCCTTCGCTGCTGAGGGTCCTTAGGGCCAACAAGACCTCTTGTTATCTCCAGTAAGCCCCAAACAGTGGGATTGCTGAGAAGTGGTTGGAGGTTATGCCCCTTTCCCCAACACTCTACAAATATGCCTCTCAGCGCACTGCTGGTGGGGGATGAGGTCCCTTACCTCCTGAAGGCCTAAGGACTAAAGTGGACTTCTTCCCCAATGAGTAGTGCACTGGGATGTGCATTTGCAGAGTGATGGAGAAAGGGGCGTGGCCTCTGATGACCTCTCAGCAATCTACCAGTGTGGGTCTTACTGGAGGTAACAGGATGGCTAGATGGCCAAGAAGGGCCCTCAAGAAGCAAGGGGATTAGTAGTGCACCAGGAGGTGCGTTTGCTGAGTGGTAGAGAAATGGGACGTGGTCACCAAAAACATCTCAGCAAATCCACTGTGTGGGATTTGGTGGAGCTAACAGGAGGGTAGTTGGCCCAAAGACCCTCAATAGCCAAGGAGACTTCATCCCCCTACTAGTAGTGTGCCAGGAGGTGCGTTTACAGAGTGGTGGAGAAAGGGGCATGTCCCCTATCAGGTCTCAGCAATTCTGCTGTGTGGGACTTACTGGAGGTAATAGGAGGGGTATTTGGCCCCAAGGACCTCCTTGGGGGCCAATTACCCCTTCTGTTATCTCTAATAAGTCCCACACAAAGGGACTGCTAAGTGGTCTTCAGAGGCCATGCCCATTTTCTCCACCACTCTGCAAACAAAGCTTGTGGTGCAATACTTGTTGGGGGATGAAGTACACTTTACTCCTGAGGGACCTTGGGGGCAAGAAGTCCTCCTGGCACCTCCTGTAAGTCCTACACAGCAGGATTCCTGAGAGCTGATCAGGTCCAGCCCCCTTTGTCCACCACTCAGCAAACGTGACTACTAGATAAAAACAATAGAAATTCACTGAAAAAACAAAGGTTACAGGGACATTATAGTTAGGAATTAGCATTTAAAAAACCTTAGAAATTCACTGAAAAAACTAAAGGTTACGGGAACGTTATAGTTAGGCTCAGGTTTCACTCATACAAAACCAGAGAAATTCAGCAGTCATAATTAGCTGAGCTAATTATAAATTTCATCCCCACAATGCACTGCTTATGACCTCGCATATTACATCACTCATGACATGGTCAGTGACATCACTGATGACATCACTGATGGCATCTCAAATGACCTCACAGATGACATCAAACACAGACTCTCTGACATACCCACTCATACCCCAATATAACCTTTCATACACCCACTCCAAATTCCACAACACCAGTCTCAAACCATTGGCACACCAATACTAGTACTTACACCTATGCACTGATTCATAGGTCTACACACACATCCACTCAGTCACCCATACAGCCACTCATAATCCAACTCACTCACTAATGCAGCAACAGATATATTCACTCATACACCCAATACAGCCACTCACATACTGTCAGTCACCCATAGAGCTACTCAGACACCTACTCACTCACCCATAGAGTCTATCACACAGCCACTTACTCACCTATACAGTTATACACACACCCACTTACTTATTCATACATATACTAATATATACTCACTTACCTATATAGTCACTGACACCAGCACACATTCACCCATACAGCTACTCTCACAGTCACTTACTCGCACAGTCACTCATATACTCCAACTCTCACCTATACTGCCTTTCACATTTTCAGTTACTCATCCATATACCAATTACACACCCATTCACTGGCCAACCCATCATACACACACTCAGTCACCCATACAGCCCTTCACGATGCACTCACTAACCCATACAGCCTCTGACTCACCCACTCACACAGGCAGTCACACGCCCCTCATCCACCGACACAGATACTCATACACCCATACAGGTTGACAGACAACCAATCAATCACCCATACAGCCACTCACATACCCACTCATCAACACACACCACCACTTAGACACCAATTGACAGGCTGATACAGACATTCACACAACCTAGTCACTCACCCATATATTCACTGAGACACTAATCACTCACTGATACAGTAAGTAAAGCACCCACTGAATCATCCATATGGGCATGCATACACCCACTGATTCATCAATACACTTCGGTATATAGATTTAACACTCACAAAAGTTTTAAAAACACTCACAGTCACTGAATGATGGCATCAGTGATGTCATTTGAGATGCCATCAGTAATGTTACTGACCGTATCATGAGTGATATAAAATGTGAGGTCATTAGCAGTGCATTATGGGGCGCAAGTTATACTTAGCTCAGCTAATTATAACAGCTGAATTTCTCTGGTTATGTATGAGTGAAACTCTGCGTCTAAATCTAAAGTCTCTGTAACATTTGGTTTTTCAGTGAATTTCTAAGTTTTTTTTTAATTCCGTTTCCTAAATGTAATGTCACTGTAATGTCACTGTAACCTTTGTTTTTCAGTGAATATATATATATATATATATATATTCACTGAAAAAACCATAGGTTTTAGGGACAGTTATAGTTAGTTGGACATTTCACTCGTACAAAACCATAGAAATTCCCCCGTTATAGTTAGTTCAGCTAACTATAACTCGCGCCCCCGCAATGCACTGCTGATGACGTCACATATTACATCACTCATGACATGGTCAGTGACATCACTCATGACATCACTGATGACATCTCAAATGACATCACTCATGACATCACTGATGACATCATCCAGTGACTGTGTGTTTCTGTAAAGTTTAAATATGTTTAATATATATAGGGAAAGGCGTATTGAAGAATGAGTGGGTGTATAAGTGTCTGAATGGATGATTTAGTACGTGAGTGACTGACTCTACAAGTGAGTGATTAAATGTATCTTACTGAATGCATGGGTTAGTGACTAAACTGTGTGAATGTCTGTATCCGTCTGTCTGTTGGTTTGTAAGCAGCTGCATGGCTTTCTGAATAGCTACATGAGTGTCTACATGGGTTATTGATTGATTGTCTGAGTATCTGTATGGGTGCCTGAGTGTTTGTGTGGGTGGGGTGTGTGTGACTCTGTGCATAGATGTGTGAGTTGGTGATTCACTGGGTGCATGGTTTCAAGAGTGCATCTGTGATGGACTGTATGGGTGGGTGAGTGTGTGTATGGGTGTGTTAGTGATTGAATGTATATCTCAGTGGTACATGTGTGAGTAACTACATATGTGAAAGGCAGTATATATGTGTGTTGGAGTATATAAATGGCTATAAGTGAGAGTGTGTGATTGTGAGAGTGGCTGTATGGATGAGTGTGTACTTGTATCAGTGATTGTATAAGAGCGTAAGAATGTGCTAGTATTTGTATGAGTAAGTGAGCTGGTGTGTGTATAACTGTATAGGTGAGTAAATGGGTGTGTGATTACGTTTTTGCATGACTGACTAGGTGTGTGAGTACCTCTATGGATGAGTGGCGGTGTGTGAGTGTTTATATAGGTGTATGAGTGCATATGATAGTCCTGTACTGAGTGACTAAGTATGAGTGACTGTACGGGTGAGTGGATGTGTGTGTAGACCTAAGAATCAGTGAGTGGGTATGTAGTTTTTGGTGTTGGAGTGTCTATGGTTTTGAGAATGGCAGTCTGTAATTTAGAGTGGGTGTATCAAAAGTTATATTAGGGTGTGAGAAGATGCATGAAATTATCACATGGATGATGTCATCAGTGATGTCATTTGAGATGTCATCAGTGATGTCATCAGTGATGTCACTGACCATGTCATGAGTGATGTAATATGTGACGTCATCAGCAGTGCATTGCGGGGCGCGAGTTATAGTTAGCTGAACTAACTATAACGGGGAATTTCTATGGTTTTGTACGAGTGAAATGTCCAACTAACTATAACTGTCCCTAAAACCTATGGTTTTTCAGTGAATTCCAAAGGTTTTTTAAATGGTAATTTCTAACTATAACGTGCCTGAAACCTATGATTTTTTAAGTGAATTTCAAAGGTTTTTTTAAATGCTAGTTTCTAACTATGCTTACAGAGGTAGGACATGTGAAGAAAGAAGAAAAAACGCACAGAAAGAAGCAAAAGATGTGCAGAAAGAACCAACAGAGGAGCAGAAAGAGGCCTTGTTGCAAAATCATCCTGTGCCCACAACTTTTTCAGACGGTTACTGGTGGTAACTGACTCTGACTAACCAGAGCCAGTGCTATGCTAAAAAACACTTAGAATACAGTGAAAACACCTACATACACTAGGGAACACTATGCGTTGGGGTACCCCTGTGATTAGCATGACCTCCTCTGCAAGTCCCTAGTACATAATAGGGCAGGGGATTAAAACTACCTCTTAAAACGCGCTACAGGGCGCATTTGCACAGTGGTGAAGGGAGGGGGCCTGAGGTGACATGTGTGCAAAAGCACTCCGTGGCGCGTTTTAAGTTGCGGGATTAAGTCCCCTTGAATTCTGAGGGTCCCTGGGGCCCAACTAGCCCCCAGGTACCTACAGTTAGGACCACAGAGCTGAGTTGCAGAGAGGCGTTCCGAGGCCACGCACCTTTTTCACCTCTCTGCAACGCAACTCTGTTGTGCTTACTGAAGGTACCTGGTGGGCTAGTTGGCCCTCAGGGTCCCTCAGGATTCAAAGGAATTAATTCCCCAACTTAAAACGCACCACAGGGCGTGTTTGCGCACATGTCACCTGAGGCCCCGCCCCCTCCCTTCACCACTGTGCAAACGCGCCCCGTGGTGCGTTTTAAGTTGGGGGATTAGGTCACCTTGAATCCTGAGGGTCCCTGTGGCCCAACTAGCCCACTAGGTACTTCCAGTAAGCACCACAGGCCTGCGTTGCAACGCCTGTAACAAATTGTGCAGTTGTGTTTAGGTAGTGAAGAGGGTCGTGCTGGGGGTAGTGTTTTAGGGTTTAGGGTAGTGCAGTGGTGTTTGTGTAGTGTAGGGGGTCATGCTGGGGGTAGATTTAGGGTTTAGGGTAGTGCAGTGGTGTTTGGGTAGTGTAGGGAGTCGTGCTGGGGAGAGTGTTTTAGGGTTTAGGGTAGTGCAGTGGTGTTTGGGTAGTGTAGGGGGTCGTGCTGGGGTAGTGTTTTAGGGTTTAGGGTAGTGCAGTGGTGTTTGTGTAGTGTAGGGGGTTGTGCTGGGGGTAGTGATTTAGGGTAGTGCAGTGGTGTTTGGGTAGTGTAGGGGTACTGCTGGGGGTAGTGTTTTAGGGTTTAGGTTAGTGCAGTGGTGTTTGGGTAGTGTAGGGGTACTGCTGGGGGTAGTGTTTTAGGGTTTAGGGTAGTGCAGTGGTGTTTGTGTATTGTAGGGGGTAGTGTTTTAGGGTTTAGGGTAGTGCAGTGGTGTTTGTGTAGTGTAGGAGGTCGTGTTTTAGGGTTTAGGGTAGTGCAGTGGTCTTTGGGTAGTGTAGGGAGTCGTGCGGGGGTAGTGTTTTAGGGTTTAGGGTAGTGTAGGGGTCATGCGGGGGTAGTGTTTTAGGGATTAGGGTAGTGCATTGGTGTTTGGGTAGTGTAGGGGGTCATGCGGGGGTAGTGTTTTAGGGTTTAGGGCAGTGCAGTGGTGTTTGGGTAGTGTAGGGGGTCGTGCTGGGGGAGTGTTTTAGGGTTTAGGGCAGTGCAGTGGTGTTCGGGTAGTGTAGGGGGTCGTGCTGGGGGAGTGTTTTAGGGTTTAGGGCAGTGCAGTGGTGTTCGGGTAGTGTAGGGGGTCGTGCTGGGGGAGTGTTTGAGGGTTTAGGGCAGTGCAGTCGTGTTCGGGTAGTGTAGGGGGTTGTGCTGGGGTAGTATTTTAGGGTTTAGGGTAGTGCAGTGGTGTACGGGTAGTGTAGGGGTCGTTCTGGGGTAGTGTTCTAGGGTTTAGGGCAGTGCAGTGGTGTTTGGGCAGTGTAGGGGGTAATGCTGGGGGTGGTGTTTTAGGGTTTAGGGCAGTGCAGTGGTGTTCGGGCAGTGTAGGGGGTCGTGCTGGGGGTGGTGTTTCAGGGTTTAGGGCAGTGCAGTGGTGTTCGGGCAGTGTAGGGGGTGGTGTTTCAGGGTTTAGGGCAGTGCAGTGGTGTTCGGGCAGTGTAGGGGTCGTGCAGGGGGTGGTGTTTCAGGGTTTAGGGCAGTGGTGGTCGGGCCGTGTAGGGGGTCGTGCTGGGGCTGGTGTTTCAGGGTTTAGGGCAGTACAGTGGTGTTCGGGCAGTGTAGGGGGTCGTGCTGGGGCTGGTGTTTCAGGGTTTAGGGCAGTGCAGTGGTGTTCGGGCAGTGTAGGGGGTTGTGCTGGGGCTGGTGTTTCAGGGTTTAGGGCAGTGCAGTGGTGTTCGGGCAGTGTAGGTGGTCGTGCTGGGGCTGGTGTTTCAGGGTTTAGGGCAGTGCAGTGGTGTTTGGGCAGTGTAGGGGGTCATGCTGGGGCTAGTGTTTCAGGATTTAGGGCAGAGCAATGGTGTTCAGGCAGTGTAGGGGGTTTTGCTGGAGGTGGTGTTTCAGGGTTTAGGGCAGTGCAGTGGTGTTCGTGCAGTGTAGGGGGTGGTGTTTCAGGGTTTAGGGCAGTGGTGTTCAGGCAGTGTAGGGGGTCTTGCTGGGGTTGATGTTTCAGGGTTTAGGGCAGTGCAGTGGTGTTTGGGCAGTGTAGGGGGTCATGCTGTGGGTGGTGTTTCAGGGTTTAGGGCAGTGCAGTGGAGTTCCGGCAGTGTAGGAGGTCGTGCAGGGGGTGGTGTTTCAGGGTTTAGGGCAGTGCAGTGGTGTTCAGGCAGTGTAGGGGGTCATGCTGGGGGTGGTGTTTCAGGGTTTAGGGCAGTGCAGTGGTGTTCGGGCAGTGTAGGGTGTCGTGCTGAGGGGTGGTGTTTCAGGGTTTAGGGCAGTGCAGTGGTGTTCGGGCAGTGTAGGGGGTCGTTCAGGGGGTGGTGTTTCAGGGTTTAGGGCAGTGCAGTGGTGTTTGGGCAGTGTAGGGGGTCATGCTGGGGGTGGTGTTTCAGGATTTAGGGCAGTGTAGTGGTGTTCGGCCAGTGTAGGTGGTCTTGCTGGGGGTGGTGTTTCAGGCTTTAGTGCAGTGGTGTTCGGGCAGTGTAGGGGGTCTTGCTGGGGGTGGTGTTTCAGGGTTTAGGGCAGTGCAGTGGTGTTCGGGCAGTGTAGGGGGTCTTGCTGGGGCTGGTGTTTCAGGGTTTAGGGCAGTGCAGTGGTGTTTGGGCAGTGTAGGGTGTCGTGCTGGGACTGGTGTTTGAGGGTTTAGGGTAGTGCAGTGGTGTTCGGGCAGTGTAGGGGGTCGTGCTGGGGCTGGTGTTTCAGGGTTTAGGGCAGTGCAGTGGTTTTCGGGCAGTGTAGGCGGTCGTGCTGGGGCTGGTGGTTTAGGGCAGTGCAGTCGTGTTCGGGCAGTGTAGGGGGTCGTGCTGGGGGTGGTGTTTCAGGGTTTAGGGCAGTGCAGTGGTGTTCGGGCAGTGTAGGGGGTCGTGCTGGGGGTGGTGTTTTAGGGTTTAGGGCAGTGCAGTGGTGTTCGGGCAGTGTAGGGGGTCGTGCTGGGGCTGGTGTTTCATGGTTTAGGGAAGTGCAGTGGTGTTCGGGCAGTGTAGGGGGTCGTGCTGGGGGTGGTGTTTCAGGGTTTAGGGCAGTGGTGTTCGGGCAGTGTAGGGGGTCTTGCTGGGGGTAGTGTTTCGGGGTTTAGGGCAGTGCAGTGGTGTTCGTGCAGTGTAGGGGGTCGTGCTGGGGGTGGTGTTTCAGGGTTTAGGGCAGTGCAGTGGTGTTCGGGCAGTGTAGGGGGTCATGCTGGGGGTGGTGTTTCAGGGTTTAGGGCAGTGGTGTTCGGGCAGTGTAGGGGGTCTTGCTGGGGGTAGTGTTTCGGGGTTTAGGGCAGTGCAGTGGTGTTCGTGCAGTGTAGGGGGTCGTGCTGGGGGTGGTGTTTCAGGGTTTAGGGCAGTGCAGTAGTGTTCGGGCAGTGTAGGGGATTTTGCAGGGGGTGGTGTTTCAGGGTTTAGGGCAGTGCAGTGTTGTTCGGGCAGTGTAGGGGGTCATGCTGGGGGTGGTGTTTCAGGGTCTAGGGCAGTGCAGTGGTGTTCGGGCAGTGTAGGGGTCGTGCTAGGGTATGTGTTTCAGGGTTTAGGGCAGTGTAGTGGTGTTCGGGCAGTGTAGGGGGTCGTGCAGGGGCTGGTGTTTCAGGGTTTAGGGCAGTGCAGTGGTGTTTGGGCAGTGTAGGGGTCGTGCTGGGGGTAGTGTTTTAGGGTTAAGGGTAGTGCAGTAGTGCTTGTGTAGTGTAGGGGTTCGTGCTGGGGGTAGTGTTTTAGGGTTTAGGGTAGTGCAGTGGTGTTTGGGTAGTGTAGGGGGTCGTGCTGGGGGTAGTGTTTTAGGATTTAGGTTAGTGCAGTGGTGTTTGGGTAGTGTAGGGGGTCGTGCTGGGGGTAGTGTTTTAGGGTTTAAGGTAGTGCAGTGGTGTTTGTATAGTGTAGGGGGTCGTGCTGGGGTAGTGTTTTAGGGTTTAGGGTAGTGCAGTGGTGTTTGGGTAGTGTAGGGGGTCGTGCTGGGGGTAGTGTTTTAGGATTTGGGTTAGTGCAGTGGTGTTGGGGTAGTGTTTTAGGGTTTAGGGTAGTGCAGTGGTAATTGTGTAGTGTAGGGGTCATGCTGGGGGTAGTGTTTTAGGGTTTAGGATAGTGCAGTGGTGCTTGTGTAGTGTAGGGGGTCGTGCTGGGTTAGTGTTTTAGGGTTTAGGGTAGTGCAGTGGTGTTTTTGTAGTGTAGGGGGTCATTTTTTAAGATGCAACGCTCCAATACCTGACCAGTCTGCACTACATAAAACTGCAAAAAACTAAAAATAAAAAGTGTTTTGCACACTTTTGTCATTGGGCTATATGTGGGCTACATCTGGGTAATATTTGTGCTACATTTGGGCTCTTTTTTCACTGGTGGCCATCTTGGAAGACTTCTTTGTTATGAAGTTTCCTAATTTCCTCATTTACTGCAGTCTCCTCAGTAGGAAATGCTTTCAGTTTTTTACTTTGATTCCATCAAGAAGGCATTCAGATGTGTCACACATTTGCCATAAATTCAGAATGTTATTACTCTAGTTGTTCATTAGATCACTGTAGTAAAGCTACTGCTCACCAAGGAGTTAACTGGAAGTCTACTGCTGGTATTGAAAGTGATTGTTTCAGTCTGCATGTCAGAATTTTCTAATGAAATAGAAGAGGATTTGAGATCTCACTTAAAACATGCACTAAATTTTCTTTTTGCAGCACTAACCATAATTTCTATGGCAAAATGAACCCCCTCATTTTGTTCCTTTTTAAATTAAATGTTTTAAGTGTTACCAGTTTATTCCAATCAAGATGGCTTCAGGTGTGCCATACTTTTGTCATAAGTAAGGCTGTTAGCACTCTAGTTGTTCTTTAGAACACTCTGGGAAGCTGCAGTAGAACACAAAGGCATCAACTGACAGGCTGCTCCTGTTGAAATATAACAGGAAGATATTTGAGATCTCACTTAAAACATGTCCTAATTTTTCTTTCTACAGCACTAACCATAATTTCCTATGGCAAAATGAACCCCCTCATTTTGTTCCTTTTTAAATTAAATGTTTTAAGTGTTACCAGTTTATTCCAATCAAGATGGCTTCAGGTGTGCCATACTTTTGTCATAAGTAAGACTGTTAGTGCTCTAGTTGTTCTTTAGAACACTCTGGGAAGCTGCAGTAGAACACAAAGGCATCAACTGACAGGCTGCTCCTGTTGAAATATAACAGGAAGATATTTGAGATCACACTTGAAACGTCCTAATTTTTCTTTCTACAGCACTAACCATAATTTCTATGACAAAATGAACCCCATCATTTTGTTCCTTTTTAAATTAAATGTTTTAAGTGTTACCAGTTTATTCCAATCAAGATGGCTTCAGGTGTGCCATAATTTTGTCATAAGTAAGACTGTTAGCGCTCTAGTTGTTCTTTAGAGCTCTCTGGGAAGCTGCAGTAGAACACAAAGGCATCAACTGACAGTCTCTGCCCTTGTTGGATGTACATGTTTTACTGAGAATGTCAGACTTCATTCTCACATGACTGAGAAAGATAATGTGAATTTACAGAAAATATGCTCTCATTTTAGCTTCTGGGGCACCTTCCAAAACTGTATGGGACAATCATGTGAAAATAGTTTTCTCTCAAACATGATTCATGATATCCCAGCAGAAGGTTTTTCACAGGGTAAAATCACCTTAGAACACACCACAATTCCTGAAATTAGTATGGTACCATCAACAAATGAATTCTAATGTAACTAAAGTCTGTTATCACCCTTTATAGTTCTCCTTTTGGTAACCCTCAAAATCTTCGATTCACTACAATGCATTTCAAAGGGGTACTATCATTTATATTGGTCCCAAGATGGCTGCCAGCAATTCCAGGATGAAGTGCTGACAGCCAATCAGATCTCACGATGACAAGTGGGGTTAGGCTTCGCCCAATTATATATGTGTTTTTACTTTTGATTTTCTCAGCAACTACTGGACGGATTTACACCATTTAACAAAAAGGGTTCTTTTGAACCAAGAACTACCTCTTTGCCAAATTTGGTGTAATTCCGTTCAGCAGTTCGGGCTGTAGCCTTGCATAAAGTTTCCTATGGGAAATTGATTTTTTGACTCTTATTTTTTTAATTTCTCCGCAACTATTAACGGATTTACACCATTTAACAAAAGGGTTCTTTCTGAACCAAGAACTACCTCTTTGCCAAATTTGGTGTAATTCCGTTCTGCAGTTCGGGCTGTAGCCGTGTCTAAAGTTTCCTATGGGAAAATGAATGGGGAAAACACGTTTGGGACCCCCTTTTTCTCGGCCCCGCTGACGAATCACCCTGAGACTTTCAGGGTAGGAGCGGACCGGAGCGGGCCATAAATTTTGAAAATTTCGCGAAGATTCGTCAACCGACGCAAGAGTTATTTCAAATAGAATGTCGCGGATTTCCCATGGAAAATAGGTCCTAACTATAACTATCTACTGGCGACCGCCAGTAGATATATATATATATATATATATATATATATATATATATATATATATATATATTATCTACTGGCGGTTGCCAGTAGATAGTTATAGTTAGGACCTATTTTCCATAGGAAATTTGCAACATTCTATTTCCAATAACTTTAGGCGTCGGTTGATGAATCTTCGCGAAATTTTCAAAACTCGTGGGCGCTCCGGTCCGCTCCTATCTTGAAAGTTTCAGGGTGATTCGGGAAGCGGGGGCTGAGAAAAAGGGGGTCTCAAAACATGTTTTCCCCATGCAATTTTCCATAGGAAACTTTAGACACGGCTACAGTCTGAACTGCTGAACGGAATTACACCAAATTTGGCAAAGAGGTAGTTCTTGGTTCAGAAAGAACCCTTTTATTAAATGGTGTAAATCCATTCAGTAGTTGCTGAGAAAATCAAAAGTAAAAACACATATATATCTATGGCCGCGGAGGATCTGCGCACCCTACCGATCACAAGCTGTATGCTAATTGGCTGTCAACACTCCAAATCAGGAAGTGTTGGCAGCCATCTTGTGCCTCGGTAGAACCGAGGCACAAGAAATCAGAGAAACAAGTGCGCAAAATGCAAAAAGGGGGCAGGGTAGAAACACCCTGACCCCTAGGCCTGCTTAGGGGGTCCCACAAGGACCCCAGGGCCAAAAAAGCATTTTTTTTTTTAAATCAGAGAGATTTGCGCACCCAGCGTGAATTTCGGCCGAATATAAAAACGAAGCGCGGACTCCGCGCTTCGTATTCAAAAGCCCCGGGTGGACCAAGTCCCGGGGCACTGACAAATGTGTGGGGGCCCCAATCCCACCCCCACAATGCCCAGGGGAGCCCCACCTCACCGGGGCTTGATTTATGGGACCACCACCCCCGGGGCTAATTTTTAAATGTGTGGGGGCCTCCAAGGCCTCCAAGCCCTGGGGACTGCCACCCCAGGGCTTTCATTAATTATTTGTGGGGGCACACGGCATCCCCCGCAGCCGCGGGGACCGCCACCCACCGGGGCTTCTTTTTAAAAAAAAATAAACTTGTGTAGGGGACTCGAGCCCCCCACACGCCCGGGGACCGCCATCTCCCTGGGGCACTAAAAATGTAAATTTGGGGGCCATTATGGACCCCCGAGCCCCAGTGTCCACCACCTCCCTGGGGCTGTGCACACAATGGGAAGGGGCCCCCTCCTGGTGCCTGTGATGGCCCTGAGGACTGCCACCCCCCAGGTCCGGCTCCTGCAGTGTCCCGGGTGCCCACCCCCGAGACACTGCTGTTTGCAATGACAGGGCGGGAGCCTCGCGGCTCCCGTCCTGCCATAGCAAGACTTGCTTGCTACATTGAAGCGAGAGCAGGGAAACCTGCTCTCGCTTCAATGAAGCAAGCAGATAGCTTTCCACATGGGGAGCTGCATGTTAGCAGCTCCCCATGTGGAAAGCAATGCCGGCTCCCGCAGGACGGCGGCAGCCAGCGGGACCGTGGGGGTATTGGGGACCCACCATGGTCAGCAACGAGAGGCCAGGCCCGGGGGATGGGGTCCCCGGGGCTGGAAGTGGCCCGGGAGGGGGCCATGCAGCCCCCTCCCCCAAAAAATTGAATTTTTTTTTTTAAAAAGGACGGCCCGGGGGATGGGGTCAATAGAGGCCTCAGGAGGGGGCCACGCAGCCCCCCTCTTTTACAAATAATAAAAATAGGTGGCCATGCACCAGGGGATGGGGTCCCCGGGGTCAGAATTGGCCACGGGAGGGGCCCATGCGGCCCCCTTCCCGGTCACATTTTTTTTTTTTTTTAAAAAGGGGTTTGGCCCTGGGGGATGGGGTTCCCAGGGCCCAAAAAAGGAAAAAGAAGGGGGGCCACACAGCCCCCTTTCTAAAAAAAAAGAAAAAAAGACGTGATCATGCCTGAGGCCCCGCCCCCTCCCTTCACCACTCTGCAAACGCACCCTGTGGCGTTTTAAATTGGGGAATTAATTCCCCTTCAATACTGGGGGTCCCTGGGGGCCAACTAGCCCACCAGGTACCTCCAGTAAGCACCACAGGGCTGAGTTTCAGAGAGGTGGTCCAGGCCACGCCTCCTTTACACATCTCTGCAACGCAGCTCTGTGGCGCTTACTGGAGGTACCTGGTGGGCTAGTTGGCCCCCAGGGAACTTCAGGACTCAAGGGGAATTAATCCCGCAATTTATAATGCACCACGGGCGCGTTTGCACAGTGGTGCAGGGAGGGGGCGGGGCCTGAGGTGACATGTGTGCAAACACGCCCTGTGGCATGTTTTTAGTTGGGGATTAAGTCACCTTGAATCCTTTGGGTCCCTGGGGTCCAACTAGCCCTCCAGGTAACTCCAGTAAGCGCCACAGAGCTGCGTTGGAGAGAGGTGTAAAAGGGGCGTGGCCTCGGACCACCTCTCTGCAACGCATGCCTGTGGTGCTTACTGGAAGTACCTGGTGGGCTAGTTGGGCCCCAGGGACCCTCAGGATTCAAGGTGACTTAATCCCCAACTTAAAACACACCACGGGCGCGTTTGCACAGTGGTGAAGGGAGGGGCGGGCCTCAGACATGTGCGCAAACACGCCCTGTGGTGCATTTTAAGTTGGGGAATTAATTCCCTTGAATCCTGAGGGACCCTGGGGGCCAACTAGCCCACCAGGTACCTTCAGTAAGCACAACAGAGTTGCGTTGCAGAGAGGTGAAAAAGGTGCGTGGCCTCAGAACGCCTCTCTGCAACTCAGCTCTGTGGTGCTAGTTGGGCCCCAGGGACCCTCAGGATTCAAGGGGACTTAATCCGGCAACTTAAAATGTGCCACGGGGCTCGTTTGCACACATGTCACCTCAGGCCCCCTCCCTTCACCACTGTGCAAACGCGCCCGAGCGCGTTTTAAGAGGTAGTTTTAATCCCCCTTCCCTATTATGTACTAGGGACTTACAGAGGAGGTCATGCTAATCACAGGGTACCCCAACACATAGTGTTCCCTAGTGTATGTAGGTGTTTTCACTGTATTCTAAGTGTCTTTTAGCATAGCACTGGCTCTGGTTAGTCAGAGTCAGTTACCACCAGTACCTGTCTGAAAAAGTTGTGGGCAGAGGGATGATTTTGCAACAAGGCCTCTTTCTGCTACTCTGTTGGTTCTTTCTACACATCTTTTGCTTCTTCCTGCACTTTTCTTCGTCTTTGTGGACTTCTGTTGCTTCTTTCTGCATTTCTTTTGCTTCTTTCTGTGCATTTTTTCTTCTTTCTTCACATGTCCTACCTCTGTAGGGATAGTTAGAAACTAGCATTTAAAAACCTTTGAAATTCACTTAAAAACCATAGGTTTCAGGCACGTTATAGTTAGAAATTAGCATTTAAAAACCTTTGAAATTCACTGAAAAAACCATAGGTTTTAGGGACAGTTATAGTTATTTGTACATTTCACTCGTACAAAACCATAGAAATTCCCCGTTATAGTTAGTTCAGCTAACTATAACTTGCGCCCCGCAATGCACTGCTGATGATGTTACATATTACATCACTCATGAGATGGTCAGTGACATCACTGATGACATCTCAAATGACATCACTGATGACATCTTCCAGAGTCTGTGTGTTTCTGTAAAGTTTAAACATGTTTAATATATATAGGGAAAGGCGTATTGAAGAATGAGTGGGTGTATAAGTGTCTGAATGGATGATTTAGTATGTGCGTGACTGACTCTACAAGTGAGTGATTAAACGTATCTTACTGAATGCATGGGTTAGTGACTAAACTGTGTTAATGTCTGTATCCGTCTGTCTGTTGGTGTGTAAGTGGATGCATGGATTTGCGAATAGCTACATGAGTGTCTATATGGGTTATTGATTGGTTCTCTGAGTATCTGTATGGGTGCCTGAGTGTTTGTGTGGGTGGGGTGTGTGTGACTCTGTACATAGATGTGTGAGTGGGTGATTCACTGGGTGCATGATTTCAAGAGTGCATCTGTGATGGACTGCTTGGGTGGGTGAGTGTGTGTATGGGTGTGTTAGTGAGTGAATGTATATCTCAGTGGTACATGTGCAAGTAACTACATATGTAAAAGGCAGTATATATGTGTGTTAGAGTATTTAAATGGCTATAAGTGAGAGTGTGTGATTGTGAGAGTGGCTGTATGGATGCGTGTGTGCTTGTATCAGTTATTGTATAACAGCGTAAGAATGTGCTAGTATTTGTATGAGTAAGTGAGCTGGTGTGTGTATAACTCTACAGGTGAGTAAATGGGTGTGTGATTAATTTTTTGCATGACTGACTAGGTGTGTGAGTACCTCTATGGATGAGTGGCGGTGTGTGAGTGTTTATATAGGTGTATGAGTGCATATGATTGTCCTGTACTGAGTGACTATAAGTATGAGTGACTGTACGGGTGAGTGAGTAGATGTGTGTGTGTGTGTAGACCTAAGAATCAGTGAGTGGGTATCTAGTTATTGGTATTGGAGTGTGTATGGTTTTGAGAATGGCAGTCTGTAATTTAGAGCGGGTGTATCAAAAGTTATATTAGGGTGTGAGAAGATGCATGAAATTATCACATGGATGATGTCATCCGTGATATCATCAATGGTGTCATTTGAGATGTCATCAGTGATGTCATCAGTGATGTCACTGACCATGTCATGAGTGATGTAATATGTGACGTCATCAGCAGTGCATTGCGGGCGTGAGTTATAGTTAGCTGAACTAACTATAACGGGGAATTTCACTGGTTTGGCATGAGTATAACTGTCCCTAAAACCTATGGTTTTTTCAGTGAATATATATATATATATATATATATTCACTGAAAAAACCATAGGTTTCAGGGGCGTTATAGTTAGTTGGACATTTCACTCATACAAAACCATAGAAATTCCCCTGTTATAGTTAGTTCAGCTAACTATAACTTGCGCGCCCGCAATGCACTGCTGATGACGTCACATATTACATCAGTCATGACATGGTCAGTGACATCACTCATGACATCACTGATAACATCTCAAATGACATCACTGATGACATCATTGATGACATTATCCTTGTGATAGAGTGGCAGACCTCCTCTCACCCTAATATAACCTTTGATACACACACTCAAAAATACAAACTAACATTTTCAAAACAATGGACATACCAATACCAGTTACAACACACCTATTCAGTAATTCCAAGATCTACACACACATCCACTCATTCACCAACAGTCCCTATACAGTCACTCATACATGTAGTCACTCATCATATGTACTCATACACCTATACATCCTGTTACACACCGCCACTCATCCATAGAGTTGCTCACACACATAGTCACACATGCAAACAAAGTATCAAACATCCATTTGCGTACTTATACAGTTATACATACTCTACCATACTTACTTCTACAGAAACTTACACATACTTACTCTCTTAAACACTCACTTATAGAAACACCTACTTATTTGTACAGGAACTCTTCCAATCTCTCACTCTCACATATACTCACTTATATACACCAATACTCACATATACTAGTTTAAAACATATGTAGTTACTCATAAAGACACTATTGAGACAGTCATTCACTCACTAACACACCCATACACATACTCATCCACCTATACAGTCCTGCACACATGCTGTCTTCAACACATACAAACAGTGAGTCACTCATTCATACATCTATGCACTAAGTAATACCCCCACCGAACCATACAGATACTCAGACACTCATACTGATACTCAAAAACCAACTAATAACCCATATAGATACCCATGTAGCTACTCACCAACCCATGCAGCAACTTATACACAAAGTGAGAGACTGATTCAGATATTTTCATATTTAAACATTACTCACTAACCCATGTATTCACTAAGATACACTTAGTCAGTTATACAATCAATTTTACAAAAAAATCATCCATTTAGACACTTATATACCCATTTATTCTTCCATCGACCTTGAGATATACATATATAAAACATATTTAATTTTCAGAAAAACACACATTCACTGGATGATGTCATCAGTGATGTCATTAGTGATGTCATTTGAGATGTCATCAGTGATGTCATGAGTGATGTCACTGACCATGTCATGAGTGATGTAATATGTGACGTCATCAGCAGTGCATTGCAGGCGCGCGAGTTATAGTTAGCTGAACTAACTATAACAGGGAATTTCTATGGTTTTGTACGAGTGAAACGTCCAACTAACTATAACGCCCTGAAACCTATGGTTTTTCAGTGAATTTCTAAGGTTTTTTAAACGCTAATTTCTAACTATAACGTGCCTGAAACCTATGGTTTTTTCAGTGAATTTCTAAGGTTTTTTAAATGCTAATTTCTAACTATAACTTGCCTGAAACCTATGTTTTTTTCAGTGAATATATATATATATATTTATTATACTATGTATACATGTGAAAATGTCTCGGTCCCCTGTTTGCCTCGGTGGCACAGAAAAAATGGGTGGAACTGACATCAGCAGGTCGACGAGGTCCTCTTATGGCTCCGATGATGTCATACGGTGTCGCGAGCGGAGCCGTGCTCGTTGACGTGGGAGAGCTAGGAAAGAATTTCCGTGGAATGCTGGAGCAGGGGATATTCACCTAAGTGTTCAGGCTAGTCCTTTGGGAGCAACTGTTTATGTTGCCACTCCAGAAACCGAAACCAGTGATCCGAGGGCAGAGGCCCTGCAGATGGCACACGAGGTGGGGTGCCCAGTCGTGTGCACCGGCGGGGCAGCGAAGTGACAAGCATCACAACCCACAAAAAAGGTAACGAGGGCACTGAATAACACAGGATCTTCTCTTTGTATCTGGCAAGAACAACGAAGTTAAAATGTCCTAGTACCAAAATGTAGAATTAGTGCTACAGCGGTCTTCAGGAGGACCTGCGATGCCGCTTCTGCCTCCCGTACCCTGGAGGCAGCACATGGGTCACGCGGCACGGTCATACTGCGGTGGGAAGCACACTCGTTGACCTCTCATGGCACTGCTCCACACTTCAGGGAGGACGCTTTCTATTAGCTATGTTTTCTGATGACATGTCGCGCCGGCCCTGTCCAACAACAGAACTCCTTTAGATCCAAACAGACTCTTCCACTCACTCACTGGAAGTGAAACCAGGCCACGCGGACACTTTCACAATACAACAGCCAGGAATGCACTTTTTGGTAAAAAAAACACATTCCTTCCTCCTAATTACTCAAATAAACGTTTCACTGAACAACAGGGGCCAGCTTTGATCGGTAAACAGCCGTTACAACGACTTTTTTACTTTGCGATACCATTACAATGCATGCATTACCACGCATGCGTTGTACATAACGAAGTCATTACTACGCATTTTTAGAACGCATGGTCATTTACCACGCATGCCTTTACAACGAATTTTGTTGTAAAGGTATGTATGGTAAATGACCATGCGTTCTAAAAACATGTAGACGATCCATGTCGTTGTAAGGAAAAAGAGGCTGTTCCGTTTCCTCACAACGACGTGCACCGCCCCTCAGAGATGACGTGAAGCAGGAACCATGAGGAGAGAGGAACCATGAGAAGTGAGAGGTAAGGGGGATTGGGCATGGGGTGGGGGTTTCTTTTCTAGGGTTTAGGGTAGTGCCATGGTGTTTGGGTGGTGTAGGGGGTCATGCTGGGGGTAGTGTTTTAGGGTTTAGGGTAGTGCAGTGGTGTTTGGGTAGTGTAGGGGATCGTGGTGGGGGTAGTGTTTTAGGATTAGGGTAGTGCAGTAGTGTAGGGGGTCTTGCTGGGGGTAGTGTTTTAGGGTTTAGGGTAGTGCAGTGGTGTATGGGTAGTGTAGGGGTCATGCTGGGGTAGTGTTTTAGGGTTTAGGGTAGTGCAGTGGTGTTTGAGTAGTATAGGAGGTCATGCTGGTGGTAGTGTTTTAGGGGTAAGGGTAGTGCAGTGGTGTTTGTGTAGTGTAGGGGGTCATGCTGGGGGTAGTGTTTTATGTTTTAGGGTAGTGCAGTGGTGTTTAGGTAGTGTAGGGGGTCGTGCTGGGGGTAGATTTAGGGTTTAGGGTAGTGCAATGGTGTTTGGGTAGTGTAGGGAGTCGTGCTGGGGGTAGTATTTTAGGGTGTAGGGTAGTGCAGTGGTGTTTGTGTAGTATAGGGGTTGTGCTGGGGGTAGTGTTTTAGGGTTTATGTTAGTGCAGTGGTGTTTGGGTAGTGTAGGGGGTAGTGCTGGGGTAGTGTTTTAGGTTTAGGGCAGTGCAGTGGTGTTTGTGTAGTGAAGGGGTTCATGCTGTGGGTAGTGTTTTAGGGTTTAGGGTAGTGCAGTCGTGTTTGTGTAGTTTAGGGGATCGTGTTTTGCGGTATAGGGTAGTGCAGTGGTGTTTGGGTAGTGTAGGGGGTCATGCTGGAGTTAGTGTTTTAGGGTTTAGGGTAGTGCAGTGGTGTTTGGGTGGTATAGGGGGTCGTGCTGGGGGTAGTGTTTTAGGGTTTAGGGTAGTGCAGTGGTGTTTGTGTAGTGTGGGAG
This sequence comes from Calotriton arnoldi, assembly GCA_963921515.1. Classification (NCBI taxonomy): domain Eukaryota; kingdom Metazoa; phylum Chordata; class Amphibia; order Caudata; family Salamandridae; genus Calotriton; species Calotriton arnoldi. The sequence goes on from CAWUFW010020878.1 coordinate 52,352, forward strand.
GTCATGCTGGGGGTATATTTAGGGTTTAGTGTAGTGCAGTGGTGTTTGGGTAGTGTAGGGAGTCGTGCTGGGGGTAGTGTTTTAGGTTTTAGGGTAGTGCAGTTATGTTTGGGTAGTATAGGGTGTCGTGCTGGGGGTAGTGTTTTAGGGTTTAGGGTAGTGCAGTGGTGTTTGGGTAGTGGAGGGGGTAGTGTTTTAGGGTTTAGGGTAGTGCGCATAACCAGCCACAATATCCGTGAACAAAGGGTATCCTGACTCTTTGGAACGCTCCGTCAATTGAATAATTTGGGTCAAGGGCCCTTCCATGTCTAAGACCTATCAATTCCTTTCTTGGGATCCCTCATATACCTGGCGAAAAAGGTACTTAGTTTCTCATCAATTTCAGGCGTGTGTGCCACCTTCCCCTTCAGTGAGGGCCTGGGGCATTCTCCCTCATCCTATTCCTGACCTCCCTTTCAAGGGGTTGATGGATTTTCCCACCACATACTCTGCCAGTTTGGTGTCAGATGTCCACACTGCCGACCTAAGATGGTAAATTTGGGTAGGCTCGAACATGTCCGAGTGGACCCCGTCCCCAACTGGGGACTGAGAGGAGTGGGACTCTGGATGCCAGGGACGCCCGAGTCCTTATCCTCATCGGAGGAGAAATTGTCCTCCGATACATCCTGTCCCTCTAAGGGAAACCCTCAGTCGGGGTCTACAATAGTGGTGACAGTGTCGCAATTTTCTCCGGGCCCCTCCTCCTCCCGGCAGGGTGCATGTTTTAGCGTTCGCGCACTCTTGAGGAAGCTCTCCATAAGTTTATCAAATCCTTCCAAGTGCCCCGCGTTATGCTTAACGGCCCTTTTATTCCCCATCTGGAAGCTACTTGGACCCGCCACCACCAGATCTGGGTCACTGAACACCCCAGGGATGCTTTTCGCCAGCTTATCAACCTGATCCCTAAGAGGAGCCAGCGCCCTAGAAATAGCCAGAGAGAGGGCTTGGGCCACTGCTGGAGGGAGAAGTTGGGGGCCATTCCTCCTCCACTTCCTGGTAGGAGGAGTAAAAATGGTCTTCTGGAGAAGACATGATAGCAGAGGGTGTGAGCACAGAACAAATGCCCTTAAAATCCTTAAGACAGCCCCTCGCCAGTGCTCCAACAGCTGGGCTTTCCCGAAGCTGTTATAAGAATAGACTGAGGCGTAATACCAAGTGGCCGTGTGGGGAAATCACCGCGTAGCGGTGTCAAAATTAGGCGAGGGTTGGTCGGGAATCAAGCGGACACTAAAGGAGTGACCGGATTCCCAAACGCGCATAAAGACCAGCGGGAGCACTCGAAGGAGCTGCCTCGCTCGGACCAGACGCACCTGACAGGATCTCACTGTGCGCAGAGCACACAGCGGGAGAAACTGCGAGGGGGAGAATGCGCTCGGGCAAGAGCCTGCTGCGCAGGGAATATGAAACAATACCAAGGCAATAATGCTAATAACGTGCACAAGAAACCGCTATACAAACAGCAACAATGTCAGATTAAGCCAAGAATGTAAGGAATGCACTTAACTGACTAGCAGTGAAGAAAGAGGAAGCGGAAGGGACGTCACAATATTATATACGATGGACTGTGATATGATTGGACTATAGTTGCCTTGGAGACTACCCTCCTAATGGTTCATGGGTTGTGTAGTCTTTTGTTTAATTATTGTTGTGTTACGTTTTCTTTGAACTGCTATGCAAATAAAGTGAGGAAAGATATGCATAATCCTCGCCTCCATCCTGCCATAGAATTCATTAAACTTTATTTGATCTGATTTAGAAACATAGATCATAAAAGTGTACATAAAAACAGTAAATCCTCTTTCCTAATACAATACAGTGAGAATTAATTAAAACCAGTAGGTAAAAACGGGTGTTACAAAGCCCGGTTCAGAGCAACTTCAAGTTAACAGAATCGTAAAGTTCAATGTTTCGCAAGATCAATCTCATGTACTTCGTGCAAAATACGCAATAAGGGGTCCAAGTAAGATGTAACGCTCCAATACCTGACCAGTTTGCACTATATAAAACTGCAGAAAAACTAAAAATAAAAAGTGTTTTGTACACTTCTGTCATTGGGCTATATGTGGGCTACATCTGGGTGATATTTGTGCTACTTTTGGGCTCTTTTTTCTCTGGTGGCCATCTTGGGAGACTTATTTGTTATGAAGTTTCCTAATTTCGTCATTTACTGCAGTCTCCTCAGTAGGAAATGTTTTCAGTTTTTACTTTGATTCCATCAAGAAGGCATTCAGATGTGTCACACATTTGTCATAAATTCAGAATGTTAGCACTCTAGTTGTTCATTAGAACACTATAGTAAAGCTACTGCTCACCAGGGAGTTAACTGGAAGTCTACTGCTGGTATTGAAAGTGATTGTTTCAGTCTGCATGTCAGAATTTTCTAATGAAATAGAAGAGGATTTGAGATCTCACTTAAAACATGCCCTAAATTTTCTTTCTGCAGCACTAACCATAATTTCTATGGCAAAATGAACCCCCTCATTTTGTTCCTTTTTAAATTAAATGTTTTAAGTGTTACCAGTTTATTCCAATCAAGATGGCTTCATGTGTGCCATAATTTTGTCATAAGTAAGACTGTTAGCGCTCTAGTTGTTATTTAGAACACTCTGGGAAGCTGCAGTAGAACACAAAGGCATCAACTGACAGGCTGCTCCTGTTGAAATATAACAGGAAGATATTTGAGATCACACTTGAAACATGTCCTAGTTTTTCTTTCTACAGCACTAACCATAATTTCTATGACAAAATGAACCCCATCATTTTGTTCCTTTTTAAATTAAATGTTTTAAGTGTTACCAGTTTATTCCAATCAAGATGGCTTCAGGTGTGCCATACTTTTGTCATAAGTAAGGTTGTTAGCACTCTAGTTGTTATTTAGAACACTCTGGGAAGCTGCAGTAGAACACAAAGGAATCAACTGACAGTCTCTGCCCTTGTTGGATGTACATGTTTTACTGAGAATGTCAGACTTCATTCTCACATGACTGAGAAAGATAATGTGAATTTACAGAAAATATGCTCTCATTTTAGCTTCTGGAGCACCTTCCAAAACTGTATGGGACAAGCATGTGAAAATAGTTTTCTCTCAAACATGATTCATGATATCCCAGCAGAAGGTTTTTCATAGGAGTAAAATCACCTTCGAACACACCACAATTCCTGAAATTAGTATGTTACCATCAACAAATGAATTCTAATGTAACTAAAGTCTGTTATCCACCCTTTATAGATCTCCTTTTGGTAACCCTCAAAATATTCGATTCACTACAATGCATTTCAATGGGGTACTATCATTTATATTGGTCCCAAGATGGCTGCCAGCAATTCCAGGATGAAGTGCTGACAGCCAATCAGATCTCACGATGACATGTGTGGTTAGGCTCCGCCCAGATATATACGTGTTTTCTTTTTCAAATTTCTCCTGGAACTACTGAACGGATTTACACCATTTAACCAAAAGGCATGACTCTGAACCAAGGGCTACCTTTTTGCCAAATTTGGTGTAATTCCGTTCAGCAGTTCGGGCTGTAGCTGCGATGAAAGGTTCCTATGGAAAATTGCATGGGGAAAACATGTTTTGGGACCCCCATTTTTTCTTGGCCCCCGCTTGCAGAATCACCCCACTTTCAGGATAGGAGCGGACTGGAGCGGGCCATAAGTTTTGAAATGTTCGCGAAGATTTGTCAACCGGCGCCAAAGTTATTTCAAATAGAATGTTGTGGATTTCCTATGGAAAATAGGTCCTAACTATAACTATCTACTGGCGACCGCCAGTAGATAATATATATATATATATATATATATATATCCAAAAAACAAGTTCCCAAACCATCCATGCTCCGACGGAAAGAAAGGGTATTGACTCCACTTTTAGTGCCAAACTTCTGTTTATTCCAAAAACCGCTCCAGGGTGTTGTGACGCGTTTCGGTCACTGCCGTGACCTTGATCACATAAGAAAGCATCTTCAATGCAGAGTTTAAAACCATTTCACATCTGGTCACATGATTTAAGGCAACAGTTAAAATGAACAACAGACTATGCACACATATTTTATAAACTGTTTTCATCAAGTGTTTCTAGTGTCGAAAATACGGGATTACTTATTATATAATAAATGAATCAATAAAAAAACAATTGCAGAGAAAGGCATTTCATAATAAATGGTCATTATTTTAAAAACTATTGTTGACTATCCAGCAAACAATTCAGTCTTAAAACCTGACAGATTATCTGCCTATTCTGTTAACACTGACCATGTGCAAAAATGCAGAAGTGCTATGAAGGGCATTTGGTATTTAATACACCAACCAACAATCCTATCATGACCTATATAAATATGTAAGTATAAATAAATAAATATATAAATAAATACATGTATGTGTTAAAAGAAACATAGCATCAGGCTTTAAATATTCGCAAAACCATGCGTTCCTCCTATATAAATATATATATTTTATATATCTAAAAACCAAGGGAATTCTGACTACTAACAGCATAATGCTTGTATATCCAACTCATCCGTTGGTGATAGTATCTAAACTTTTCTATAGGTTCATAAGTAAAATGATTGTCACATTTTTAAAGTATCTTACTGCATAAATGCTGTAATGAAAAGCTGCTGTATTAATCCACTTATGTCTACATGTAGTTGCATTCAGTATGTTAAAATCCCATTCATAAAGTGCTAATGTGCAGAGTCCACCTAAAGTGCTCAGTGCATAAAACAATTTTAACCAGTGCTAATGTGCCCATATAAACATAGTAAATAAAAACTCATACAAAAACATAAATTGATTTAAGGCAGCTCTGCCATAGGTTTACACACAAAGTTAATCATAATGTCAAAAATAGCTAGTTTCAGCGGTGACAGGGTACAGTCCTGTTCTAAATCAAGTCCAGTAAAAATAATCAATCATGTTCAGCAGAGACCTACTGGCAGTCGCCAGTAGGTAGTTATAGTTAAGACCTATTTTCCACAGGAAAAGCGTTTTTGATTTGCCAATACCTTTGACGCCGGTTGATGAATCTTTGCAAAATTTTCAAAACTAATGGCCCGCTCCAGTCAGCTCCTGTCTTGAAAGTTTCAGGGTGATTCATCAAGCGGGGCCAAAGAAAAATGAGGGTCCCAAAATGCGTTTTCCCCATGTTAATTTCCGTAGGAAAAATTGGAACAGGCTACAGCTCGAACTGTTGAACGCAATTACACCAAATTTGGCAAAAAGGTAGCTCTTAGTTCAGAAAGCAACCTTTCTTTTAAATGGTGTGAATCCGTTCAGTAGTTGCTGAGAAATTTAAAAAAAATATATATCGGTATCTGAGCACCGAGGAGGATTCACGAATCCTCCCAAGCATGAGCTTAATTCTGATTGGCTGGCAACACTCCAAACCAAGAAGTGTTGGCAGCCATCTTGTGACTCGGTAACCGAGTCACAAGAAAACTGTAGAAAAAACATTAAAAAACAAGAAATGGTGGCAGGGTAGAAACACCCTGACCCCCTAGGCCTGCTCAGGGCGTCCCACAAGGACCCCCAGGGCCAAAAAAAACATTTTTTTAGTAATTTCGGCCAAATTCACGCTGGGTGCGCGAATCCAGCCGAAATTTTTTTTTTTTAAATGAAGCGCGGTCTCCAGCTCTTCGTTTTCTTGAAGCCCTGCTTATTGAAATTGAGCCCAGGCTGTCCTTTGTGGGTTTGACGCTACACCGTCGACAAGAAAAAGGACTGGTGTGTATATTTACAGGGGCCTGCCACCGTGCTGGGGGCCGCTGTCACAAGCGGTGAGGGAATCGGCATTGTTTGGTGGTCAAAGAAGTTATTCTCTCTCGCCCACCCCCATGAAACCGAGGATCTGGAGAAACCAGAACAAAGCAGTTCCTGGACTGAAGGGCTAAAGGCTAAGACCATCACGGCACAATGGTAAGAGGCACCGCCAGGATCAGGCAGTTTGCAAGTAAGTGCAAAACTAGGCGCCAGCATGTCTTCTACACGTATGCGGCAAGCATAGGAACTTTGAGAATTGGGAAGAACTCTGCTGGATATATACTACTACGACAGCAAAGCAAAACTTTGAACATTGCCGACAGTAACCCACAGCACTCAAATCCAAGTTCAAGGCTGTGTCTAACACACAACACGCAGTGACATGCTTGCACATTATTGGAATTGGTTACGCAAGCGGCCAGATAGTGCACTGTATATTAGCCCTCACAGATTGAAGAGCAGGAAACATGCTTATACACAGTGCAGAATGTAAACGCTGCTGGAAGTACAACCGCTACAACAGCAAAGCATAACTTTGAATGCTGCCGACATTAACCCACAGTACTCGAATTTAAGTTCGAGACCTTGTCTGACACACCGCGTGCAGTGACGTGCATGCCTGCAAAGTGAGGAGTTCAGAGTAGAGCGTAACTGAAATAAAATAAAAGCCCAAAAATGAAACGCTTCTTCCGCCTTCATTTCCCTATTTGTTTTTTTAATTGCCTGTGCTATTTTTAGCTTTGCACAGGTCATTTGTGCCAGCACCCATTGTTGTGACGGTATTGAGCAGGTATGATACATCCCGCTGAGATATAAAAAGGACAAACTCTTGACACATTTACAAAGTGACCTAGGAGTAAATTATACACTGTGAGTTTCCATTGATGCATTTTCTTTTTTATAAAACAACAAAACTCCACATTTTATGTTCTGTTACAAAGCACGACTCAACTTCAAACGTCAAAGTAGATCTTGCCTTAAACAGGTGGTGCAGTTTATTTTACTATCTTATTATTGCTCAGAATTTAACACAACACAAAATAGCTGTCAGTCATATTGGGAGAGGTGACGTATTCAGTGCGTGCTCAATGAGAGGGCAGTGTATATTTATATTTTCCTGTCTGCGTGGCTATTAATACTGCCAAGAAATAAATCGCAGAAAAATCATATCTCACAGGGAAATCTGGAGTGACTCCATGACCCAAATTACAGGACAAAGTGACTTCCCCACCAAGCAGCTGCCGCTCTGACCAAATGATTTACCTTTTAATGGAAACGTATGAAATAAAAGGAGGCACGAACAGTGCCCTTTAAGGCCAGTCGACGCGTGACAGACTCGAAACACAAGCGCCACTAACAGGTTTTCGCGCCGCAAAGTCACACCTGGCACAGCTTGCAGTCGAGTTAAAGCAGACCATGCGCTGTGCCAGCCACAGCAGTCGACGATGAAAACAATCGGGCATCACTGCTTGAGAGTGCAGAGGCTTGTGGGGTTAGAAAATGCCCAAACTGCATGCTGTGATTATGAGCCTGGCACACCGTTTCGTGTTAGGGTCTTCAGTGCACTCTAATCTAATGAATAATCACTGTTGCACAAGTTGTGTGTGTGTTAGGGGTGTAGTTTCAAATTGTTACCCCATCAAGACGATCACGAGTAAATCGCGCAGCTTTTCAAAGAGGTTCAAAACCTTAGAAGTTTACACGCATTAGACGACTAGATGAAACAAGCATTGGCATAGCCAATAGGTCTCACCTTTGGGACCTTATAAGCGTTTAGGTATGCAGCACATTATCCTATGTATTGTGTTGCTAGGTATTGAATAGCTGTACAATTACTATATATTGTGTTATGCAGTCTGATTTATGATGAAATGCTTGCCTCTTCCGCGTGCTGTATGCATGCTTTTCAATTGAATAACATGTGTATGTGCCTCCTACGGTTCATTCTTCTATGTTGGGAAGATGCCTAAAATAGAACACACTGACCAATTTAACAAAAGAGCATTTCAACTTGTGCCAATCTCTCCTGCTTCACACTGTCCCTTTAAAAAGAACAACTGTACTGCGGTACAAATCAAGGCAAAGAAACAGAAAACGAGGAACAGGACATCAAACCAGAGATCCATACTGACCAGGATCTCATGACATGCTGAGGAAAGGGTCATTGGTGGAGGGGCAGAAGGGGAATCCTATGCTAATTACTTATTTCTAGAGCCTGGCCCAATCACCATTTGAAGGTCTGCAAACACCGCCCTCACAAGCTAGCAACTGCCACAAACCCCATGCTTCATAATTATTTTTATGTTTTACATAACACCAAAATGACACGTTTCAGCGGCCTCTGAGCATTGTAGATGCTATGTGACATAACGGAATAGAAGAAACATTAATTAAAATGTAGACAAAAGCAGGAGTGAGAGAGTACATTGTGCAACAGTATGGCTGCAGTCCAGAGAAGTATTCCTGGTCTACCTAGATTCACAAAGCAAGTCACAGCAAAAACAGCTGCCATGCCCATCGGATCTAACCATTTCCTTACATGCCCACAGCACTTTACCTCTGAAATAATTATGTACTCCAGCTCTGCCTCAGCAGTGGATCCCTGCATTAGGTATGAGCTGGCAAATTCAAGCATCCACCTTGAGCATGGCTGATTCCCTTGAGAGTATCTGAACTCTAGGCTACGGTGCAGTGTTCATGAGAGCAGCAGGAGGCAAAAGCAGTTGCACAATGTTGTAATAATTCAGATTTCACTTAAAAATGTGTGGCCTTTAAAAATCTAATCAGAGCTAGAATTTCAAATGTGGTGTGCTGTTTCAGAAGAGACAAATGCAAGTAAACAAGACTCCCACTCAGAAGGACAGAGGCAGAAAAAACAAGCACAGGCAAAGCCAACATGTCTGGCTTTTTCTAGCTATGTGGTTTCCAATGAAAGTGTTTTGGTTTCAATTGATTTTTCATTTACTTATAGCATTGACTGTGGCACTGCAGTGATATCTTAAAAACAAAGACAACTTATTAATAAAGAAATTAAAAGGTACCTGGGTAAATAAATAAAAGGGAACCTGGGAAAGGAAAGAATGGAAAGACATCGCACTGATGTACACTCATTTTTAGGTTACGTGCAAATACAGTCACTCATGGCAGAATAGAGCTAATGGCTGAAGTGGGCTGATCCACTGCTAATACTGTATGTGGTCATGAGAGGAAGCAAAATATGAATTATGCTCAAACAGACCAAGGGATGTAGAGGGTTAACCCAAACCCTCCTTTGTATAGGTTTTATTTTGAATATATGAAACTAGTGAAACAACTAAAAATGTTTCTAGGCAGACCTCATCACCAAGCCCGTCGTGCTCCTGCAATGCCACAGATTTTCTGTGTCTCTATGCTTTACTCTTCTACTGAGATTATCCCCTCGAGTCTGTCACAGGCCTTCTTGAAATAATGATTTGCCCTGCTGCCCTCACGACTGTAAGTGTTGTGAAACCTAGTCTAAGGGAAACCAGCAGCACATTTGAAAGGTAACAAACTATTCATGTTCGCATAAAGCAATGGAATAAACAGAAAATAAAATACAGGAGTGGGTCACATCGGCTTCCAGCCACAGCATTCAAACTGCAACTCCCCGAGAAAAATATGTATTCGTGCAGCTGAAACCCAAACGCAAACCGATTTCCTACAGTTCACTAACGAAAGGCCCTAACTGAAGGCAGGCCCGGCTCCCCGAGAGATTGTTAGTTATGCACCGCTGGGCACTTTGCAAACCACTGAGTCAGAAGGCTGTGCTCGAAACGGCTGATCAATCTAAGCATGCATCCATAAACTAGAGCTTGGAAGACAATTGCGCATTTGATTATATATTTATATATATATATTAATCGGGGAACTTACAAAAAATAAAAATAATCGGTCGTACTAAAAGATGTGCCAATGGGGTGATCTTAAATCTATGCACACCCTTGGGACTAACAGTGACCGAGCACCACACCCCTCCGAAGTTCTTCCACCTTGGACGGACTTCCAGAGCACAGTGCGGTCAAGATGCCCCTCCAGCATTGTACAGTAGCTGCAGCCAGGCCCTAGATGAGACGCAGAAGCACACAGCACTTCTGTGCTACAGGCCTCATCACATCAGAGTTAGCTACTGCGGAGCTTCTAGATTTAACCGTTACGCAATACAGCTGGAAATAGAGAAAAAAAGAAAAGAAAAAACACTGGTGAAACAAACACACTGGGGTTGGCGAGTGGCGGCGGGTAGAGCGCGGTGTCATACCGAGTAGAGTCAATGACTGCCAGCCTCTGCCCTATTTTAACAAAGTCTTGCGCCGAAGAAATTGGCAATATAGGAAAAATGTTATAGTATAGCTGTTCTCGGTTTCTTAATTGGTAGCGAACAAACGGCATTTTAAACTAGTGCAGGGGATTAAGGCAGATGCTGCAGAAATGTGGATTTATTTAGCATGATTTAATGTGTGGCACCGACAAGATGATTCGGGTGTAATTGGGCTTGCTGGCAGACAGATGTGTATGTATGACATTAATATCTTGTCACACGTGTAAACAAGCGCGGCCACGAAAGTGAAAGCGACCGCGCTGTGTTTAATTATCCAAGACGAGAGAGGAATGCAGCTGGCACACTGCGTGCCGCTGCTCACTCCCGAGACCCAAGCGCCGTGAGAGTGAACGTTTACAGAAAAGGCGGGACATGCACCGTCTTTGGCCAATTGCGTGCTTTCATTATTGAAAGCCACACGCAAAGGCCAATGGAATGTGTGGGAGTTGCCAGACCCACACGGAGAAGTCTGGGGGAAGTTTGGAGCGCTCACAAGAAGCCTCCCATAGTGCAGCGCATGCGCGCTGCGCTAGGCTCGACCTAAAAAGCTTTCACCACAAGCCAATGCGCCTGATTTCTATTTTAAACTACACTTGGAACTGTATTCCCACAAGACCATGGCAGCTTTGAAGGCATATTTTGCCAGTACTTGACGTAACATGTTGGTAGCAGCCTGGTAAAATTTTCTGTTTTGTAGACAAAATAAGAAATGTGATCACTGTTGAACTGTTAGCCTGGCAAAGGAAATGTTATGCCGTAAGTCGTTGTGAGTATTCTGGGATGAAAATATGTTTGTTCTGGCACAGAATCTATATGGAAGTCTGCACTTCAAGATCTAAAAGCTTTGCACTAAGACCTCCTCAGACTGTAAACAAAAACTCAACCTTATGGTCACAACATAGAGGTCAAGTCTGTTAGGTAGAGTTATAGTGGAGTATTCACACATGCTTTCAGTGGCATCAGGGGTGACTACAGGCTACTTTGCTACACATTTAAGTTTTTACAAATGTAATTTTTTACATTCACAAATATTCATTGGAAAAACATGGGTTTCAGGGCGTTATAGTTAGTAATTAGAATTTTAAAAACCTTAGAAATTCACAGAAAAAAACACAGGTTTCAGGGACGTTATAGTTTGTAATTAGCATTTAAAAACCTTTGAAATTCACTGAAAAAACCACAGGTTTCAGGGATGTTATAGTTAGAAATTAGCATTTAAAAAACCATTGAAATTCACTGAAAAAACAATAGGTTTCAGGGACGTTATAGTTAGTTGGACGTTTCACTCGTACAAAACCAGAGAAATTTGGCCGTTATAGTTAGTTGAGCTAACTATAACTCCGCACCCCACAATGCACTGCTGATGACGTCACATATTACATCACTCATGACATGGTCAGTGACATCACTGATGACATCTCACATGACATCACTCATGACATCATCCATGTGATAATCTGATGCACCCCTCACACCCTAATATAACCTTTGATACACCCACTCTAAAATTCAGACTGCCATTCTCAGAAACCATAGACACACCAATACCAGTTACTACATACCCACTCACTGATTCCTAGGTCTACACACATCCACTCACTCACCTATACAGTCACTCAAAAATGCAGTCACTCATCAATACAGCCACTATCATATGTACTCTTACACCCATACAGACACTCACACACCGCCACTCACCCATAGAGTTACTCACACAGATAGTCAGTAATGCAAAGAATCAATTACACTCCCATTTACTCACCTACACATTTATACACACACCACCTCACTTATTTATACAGATACTAACACATACTTACTCTCATATACAATCACTGACACAAGCACACACTCATCCATACAGCTACTCTCACAACCACTCACTCTCACATATAATCATTTATATACTCCAACACTCACATATACTGCCTTTCAGATATGTAGTTACTCACACATGTATGACTGAGACATCCATTCACTCACCAACACAGCTATACACACACTAACCCACCCAAATAGCCCATCACAGTTGTACTCTTGAACCCATACACCCAGTGAATAACCCATTCACACATCCATGCAGGGAGTCACACACACCCCACCCACCCACACAGACTCTGAGACACCAATTCAGGTACTCAGATGACCAATCAAAACCCATATATAGATACTCATGTAGCGACTCACCAACCCAAGCAGCCACTTACACACCAACTGACAGACTGATACAGACATTCATCACAGATTAGTCAGTCAAGAATGTATTAGTAAGACACGTTTAATCACTCACTTATACAGTCAGTCTTGCACCTATTAAATCATCCATTCAGACACTCATATACGCACTCATTCTTCAATACACCTAGGCATTTATGTGTATAAAACAAATTTAAACTCTTTAGAAATACTCAGTCACTGGATGATGTCATCAGTGATGTCATTTGAGATGTCATCAGTGATGTCACTGACCATGTCATGAGCGATGTAATATGTGACGTCATCAGCAGTGCATTGCGGGACGCGAGTTATAGTTAGCTCAACTAACTATAACGGCCGAATTTCTCTGGTTTTGTATGAGTGAAACATCCAACTAACTATAACGTCCCTGAAACCTATGGTTTTATCAGTGGATTTCTATGGTTTTTAAATGCTAATTTCTAACTATAACGTCCCTGAAACCTGTGTTTTTCAGTATATACATATATATTCACTGAAAAACCATAGGTTTCAGGCCTGTTATAGTTAGGGTTTAGCATTTAAAAACCTTTGAAATTCACTGAAAAAACCATAGGTTTTAGGAAAGTTATAGTTAGTTGGACATTGCACTCGTACAAAACCCGTGAAATTCCCCGTTATAGTTAGTTCAGCTAACTATAACTCACGCCCGCAATGCACTGCTGATGACGTCACATATTACATCACTCATGACATGGTCAGTGATCATCACTGATGACATCACTGACATCATCCAGTGACTGTGTGTTTCTGTAAAGTTTAAATATGTTTAATATATATAGGGAAAGGCGTATTGAAGAATGAGTGGGTGTATAAGTGTCTGAATGGATGATTCAGTAGGTGCGTGACTGAGTCTATAAGTGAGTGATTAAACGTATCTTACTGGATGCATGGGTGAGTGACTAAACTGTGTGAATGTCTGTATCCGTCTGTCTGTTGTTGTGTAAGCAGCTGCATGGGTTTCTGACTAGCTAAATGAGTGTCTATATGGGTTATGGATTGGTTCTCTGAGTATCTGTATGGGTGCCTCAGTGTTTGTGTGGGTGGGGTGTGTGTGACTCTGTGCATAGATGTGTGAGTGGGTGATTCACTGGGTGCATGTTTTCAAGAGTGCGTCTGTGATGGACTGTATGGGTGGGTGAGTGTGTGTATGGGTGTGTTAGTGATTGAATGTATATCTCAGTGGTACATGTGTGAGTAACTACATATGTGAAAGGCAGTATATATGTGTGTTGGAGTATATAAATGGCTAAAAGTGAGAGTGTGTGATTGTGAGAGTGGCTATATGGATGAGTGTGTGCTTGCATCAGTGATTGCATAGGAGCGTAAGAATGTGCTAGTATTTTTATGAGTAAGTGAGCTGGTGTGTATAACTGTATAGGTGAGTAAATTGGAGTGTGATTAATTATTTGCATGACTGACTAGGTGTGTGAGTACCTCTATGGATGAGTTGCGTTGTGTGAGTGTTTATATAGGTGTATGAGTGCATATGATAGTCCTGTACTGAGTGACTGTAAGTATGAGTGACTGTACGGGTGAGTGAGTAGATGTGTGTGTGTAGACCTAAGAATCAGTGAGTGGGTATGTACTTATTGGTATTGGAGTGTGTATGGTTTTGAGAATGGCAGTCTGTAATTTAGAGTGGGTGTATCAAAAGTTATATTAGGGTGTGAGAAGATGCATTAAATTCTCACATGGATGATGTCATGAGTGATGTCATTTGAGATGTCATCAGTGATGTCATCAGTGATGTCACTGACCATGTCATGAGTGATGTAATATGTGGCGTCATCAGCAGTGCATTGCGAGGCGCGAGTTATAGTTAGCTGAACTAACTATAACGGGGAATTTCACGGGTTTTGTACGAGTGCAATGTCCAACTAACTATAACTTTCCCTAAAACCTATGGTTTTTCAGTGAATTTCAAAGGTTTTTAAATGCTAAACCCTAACTATAACAGGCCTGAAACCTATGGTTTTTTCAGTGAATTTCAAAGGTTTTTAAAATGCTAATTCCTAACTATAACAAGCCTGAAACCTATGGTTTTTTCAGTGAATTTCAAAGGTTTTTAAATGCTAATTCCTAACTATAACATGTCTGAAACCTATGGTCTTTTTCAGTGAATTTCAAAGGTTTTGTAAATGACAATTTTTAAATGTATTAATTGTTATATTTATTTATTTTTATACTGATTTACTACATTTTTTAAACTATTTATTTTTAGATATTTTATTTTTAAATTACATTGTAATTACATTATACATTACATTACAAAATATACTTTCTCAGAATGAATTACTTTAGTTTAAATACTTTGCAAATAGGCAATAGACTTTTAAGTACAGTAGTTACAGTTGTTGCAATGGGCAACACAATTTCAAACACAATGCAACATTGAGCTCAATGTGAATTTCTAGCTAAATGCAATTAGTTACTTTATGGATTACTTTTCTAACCACAGGACTGGATCCTAGATTCAGTCCTGGGACATCTCCTGTAAACAGTTGAGTAAAAGCGTTTTGGTTACAGTAGTGATTTTTAAGGAATATTATTGTATTTTAAAAGTTGACACTTAGAAACTTTTTCACATAGAATCACCAATGTTATCCTATGGGAGCAAATTCACTTAGCAGGTAAGTAGTGTTATCGTTACTTTTTCTTACTCAGTGGTGGATCCTGGATCCAGCACTGGTGCATCTCCTGTAAACAGTTGAAAGAATGCATTTAAGTCATACAGGCGATTTTAAGGAATATTTGTAGCTTGTGAAAATCAACACTTTGAAACTTTTCTGCTGAAAACCAGACAATGGATTCCTATGAAAGGAAATATAAGTTACTGGTAAGTACGGTTAAAATTACTTTTCAGGATCAGTACTGGGCTGAAAGATGCAGCACTGAGGTCTCTCCTGATAACAGGTGAGTAAATCGGAATTCGTATTTTGGCTGATTTTAGAGGAATATTTGTATGTTTCAAAAATCGACACAGAAACTTTTTCAGCAAAAAGCAGGCAATGATATTCTATGGAAGGAAATTCAAGTTACTGGTAAGTACGGTTAAAATTACTTTTCAGGATCAGTACTGGGCTGAAAGATGCAGCACTGAGGTCTCTCCTGATAACAGGTGAGTAAATCGGAATTCGTATTTCGGCTGATTTTAGAGGAATATTATAAAGTTCCAAAACTCCACACTTAAAAGAATTTCCAAGTGAAACCAGTCAATGATATCCTATGGAAGGAAATTCAAGTTACTGGTAAGTACGGTTAAAATTACTTTTCAGGATCAGTACTGGCTGAAAGATGCAGCACTGAGGTCTCTCCTGATAACAGGTGAGTAAATCGGAATTCGTAGTTCGGCTGATTTTAGAGGAATATTTGTATGTTTCAAAAATCGACACTTAGAAACTTTTTCAGCAAAAGCAGACAATGATATCCTATGGAAGGAAATTCAAGTTACTGGTAAGTACGGTTAAAATTACTTTTCAGGATCAGTACTGGGCTGAAAGATGCAGCACTGAGGTCTCTCCTGATAACAGGTGAGTAAATCGGAATTCGTATTTTGGCTTATTTTAGAGGAATATTATAAAGTTCCAAAACTCCACACTTAGAAGAATTTCCAAGTGAAACCAGTCAATGTTAGCCTATGGAAGGAAATTCAAGTTACTGGTAAGTACGGTTAAAACTACTTTTCAGGATCAGTACTGGGCTGAAAAATGCAGCACTGAGGTCTCTCCTGATAACAGGTGAGTAAATAGGAATTCGTAGTTCGGCTGATTTTAGAGGAATATTTGCACAATGGTGAAGGGAGGGGGCGGGGCCTGAGGTGACATCTGTGCAAACGCGCCCGTGGCGCGTTTTAAGTTGGGGGATTAAGTCCCTTGAATCATGAGGGTCCCTGGGGTCCAACTAGCCCACCCTGTACCTCCAGTATGCGCCAGGGAGCTGCGTTGCAGAGAGGTGTACAGAGGCCACGCCCCTTTTGCACCTCTCTGCAATGCAGCTCTGTGGCGCTTCTGGACGTACATGTTGGGCTAGTTGGCCCTCAGGGACCCTCAGGATTGAAGGGGACTTAATCCCCCATCTTAAAACGCGCCACGGGGCGCTGTTTGCACACATGTGACGTGAAGGGCGGGCTCTCCGGTGACACGTGTGCAAACAGGCCACGTGGCGCGTTTTAAGATGGGGAATTAAGTCCCCTTCAATCCTGAGGGTCCCTGGAGTCCAACTAGCCCAACATGTACGTCTAGAAGCGCCACAGAGCTGCATTGCAGAGAGGTGCAAAAGGGCGTGGCCTCTGAACACCTCTCTGCAACGCAGCTCTCCTGGCGCATACTGGAGGTACAGGGTGGGCTAGTTGGACCCCAGGGACCCTCATGATTCAAGGGGACTTAATCCCCAACTTAAAACGCGCCACGGGCGCGTTTGCACAGATGTCACCTCAGGCCCCGCCCCTCCCCTTCACCATTGTGCAAATATTCCTCTAAAATCAGCCGAACTACGAATTCCTATTTACTCACCTGTTATCAGGAGAGACCTCAGTGCTGCATTTTTCAGCCCAGTACTGATCCTGAAAAGTAGTTTTAACCGTACTTACCAGTAACTTGAATTTCCTTCCATAGGCTAACATTGACTGGTTTCACTTGGAAATTCTTCTAAGTGTGGAGTTTTGGAACTTTATAATATTCCTCTAAAATAAGCCAAAATACGAATTCCGATTTACTCACCTGTTATCAGGAGAGACCTCAGTGCTGCATCTTTCAGCCCAGTACTGATCCTGAAAAGTAATTTTAACCGTACTTACCAGTAACTTGAATTTCCTTCCATAGGATATCATTGTCTGCTTTTGCTGAAAAAGTTTCTAAGTGTCGATTTTTGAAACATACAAATATTCCTCTAAAATCAGCCGAACTACGAATTCCGATTTACTCACCTGTTATCAGGAGAGACCTCAGTGCTGCATCTTTCAGCCAGTACTGATCCTGAAAAGTAATTTTAACCGTACTTACCAGTAACTTGAATTTCCTTCCATAGGATATCATTGACTGGTTTCACTTGGAAATTCTTTTAAGTGTGGAGTTTTGGAACTTTATAATATTCCTCTAAAATCAGCCGAAATACGAATTCCGATTTACTCACCTGTTATCAGGAGAGACCTCAGTGCTGCATCTTTTCAGCCCAGTACTGATCCTGAAAAGTAATTTTAACCGTACTTACCAGTAACTTGAATTTCCTTCCATAGAATATCATTGCCTGCTTTTTGCTGAAAAAGTTTCTGTGTCGATTTTTGAAACATACAAATATTCCTCTAAAATCAGCCAAAATACGAATTCCGATTTACTCACCTGTTATCAGGAGAGACCTCAGTGCTGCATCTTTCAGCCCAGTACTGATCCTGAAAAGTAATTTTAACCGTACTTACCAGTAACTTATATTTCCTTTCATAGGAATCCATTGTCTGGTTTTCAGCAGAAAAGTTTCAAAGTGTTGATTTTCACAAGCTACAAATATTCCTTAAAAATCGCCTGTATGACTTAAATGCATTCTTTCAACTGTTTACAGGAGATGCACCAGTGCTGGATCCAGGATCCACCACTGAGTAAGAAAAGTAACGATAACACTACTTACCTGCTAAGTGAATTTGCTCCCATAGGATAACATTGGTGATTCTATGTGAAAAAGTTTCTAAGTGTCAACTTTTAAAATACAATAATATTCCTTAAAAATCACTACTGTAACCAAAACGCTTTTACTCAACTGTTTACAGGAGATGTCCCAGGACTGAATCTAGGATCCAGTCCTGTGGTTAGAAAAGTAATCCATAAAGTAACTAATTGCATTTAGCTAGAAATTCACATTGAGCTCAATGTTGCATTGTGTTTGAAATTGTGTTGCCCATTGCAACAACTGTAACTACTGTACTTAAAAGTCTATTGCCTATTTGCAAAGTATTTAAACTAAAGTAATTCATTCTGAGAAAGTATATTTTGTAATGTAATGTATAATGTAATTACAATGTAATTTAAAAATAAAATATCTAAAAATAAATAGTTTAAAAAAATGTAGTAAATCAGTATAAAAATAAATAAATATAACAATTAATACATTTAAAAATTGTCATTTACAAAACCTTTGAAATTCACTGAAAAAGACCATAGGTTTCAGACATGTTATAGTTAGGAATTAGCATTTAAAAACCTTTGAAATTCACTGAAAAAACCATAGGTTTCAGGCTTGTTATAGTTAGGAATTAGCATTTTAAAAACCTTTGAAATTCACTGAAAAACCATAGGTTTCAGGCCTGTTATAGTTAGGGTTTAGCATTTAAAAACCTTTGAAATTCACTGAAAAACCATAGGTTTTAGGAAAGTTATAGTTAGTTGGACATTGCACTCGTACAAAACCCGTGAAATTCCCCGTTATAGTTAGTTCAGCTAACTATAACTCGCGCCCCCGCAATGCACTGCTGATGACGTCACATATTACATCACTCATGACGGTCAGTGACATCACTGATGACATCACTGATGACATCTCAAATGACATCACTCATGACATCATCCATGTGAGAATTTAATGCATCTTCTCACACCCTAATATAACTTTTGATACACCCACTCTAAATTACAGACTGCCATTCTCAAAACCATACACACTCCAATACCAATAAGTACATACCCACTCACTGATTCTTAGGTCTACACACACACATCTACTCACTCACCCGTACAGTCACTCATACTTACAGTCACTCAGTACAGGACTATCATATGCACTCATACACCTATATAAACACTACACAACGCAACTCATCCATAGAGGTACTCACACACCTAGTCAGTCATGCAAATAATTAATCACACTCCAATTTACTCACCTATACAGTTATACACACCAGCTCACTTACTCATAAAAATACTAGCACATTCTTACGCTCCTATGCAATCACTGATGCAAGCACACACTCATCCATATAGCCACTCTCACAATCACACACTCTCACTTTTAGCCATTTATATACTCCAACACACATATATACTGCCTTTCACATATGTAGTTACTCACACATGTACCACTGAGATATACATTCAATCACTAACACACCCATACACACACTCACCCACCCATACAGTCCATCACAGACGCACTCTTGAAAACATGCACCCAGTGAATCACCCACTCACACATCTATGCACAGAGTCACACACACCCCACCCACACAAACACTGAGGCACCCATACAGATACTCAGAGAACCAATCCATAACCCATATAGACACTCATTTAGCTAGTCAGAAACCCATGTAGCTGCTTACACAACAACAGACAGACGGATACAGACATTCACACAGTTTAGTCACTCACCCATGCATCCAGTAAGATACGTTTAATCACTCACTTATAGACTCAGTCACGCACCTACTGAATCATCCATTCAGACACTTATACACCCACTCATTCTTCAATACGCCTTTCCCTATATATATTAAACATATTTAAACTTTACAGAAACACACAGTCACTGGATGATGTCAGTGATGTCATCAGTGATGTCACTGACCATGTCATGAGTGATGTAATATGTGACGTCATCAGCAGTGCATTGCGGGCGTGAGTTATAGTTAGCTGAACTAACTATAACGGGGAATTTCACGGGTTTTGTACGAGTGCAATGTCCAACTAACTATAACTTTCCCTAAAACCTATGGTTTTTTCAGTGAATTTCAAAGGTTTTTAAATGCTAAACCCTAACTATAACAGGCCTGAAACCTATGGTTTTTTCAGTGAATATATATGTATATACTGAAAAAAACACAGGTTTCAGGGACGTTATAGTTAGAAATTAGCATTTAAAAAACCATAGAAATCCACTGATAAAACCATAGGTTTCAGGGACGTTATAGTTAGTTGGATGTTTCACTCATACAAAACCAGAGAAATTCGGCCGTTATAGTTAGTTGAGCTAACTATAACTCGCGTCCCTGCAATGCACTGCTGATGACGTCACATATTACATCGCTCATGACATGGTCAGTGACATCACTGATGACATCTCAAATGACATCACTGATGACATCATCCAGTGACTGAGTATTTCTAAAGAGTTTAAATTTGTTTTATACACATAAATGCCTAGGTGTATTGAAGAATGAGTGCGTATATGAGTGTCTGAATGGATGATTTAATAGGTGCAAGACTGACTGTATAAGTGAGTGATTAAACGTGTCTTACTAATACATTCTTGACTGACTAATCTGTATGAATGTCTGTATCAGTCTGTCAGTTGGTGTGTAAGTGGCTGCTTGGGTTGGTGAGTCGCTACATGAGTATCTATATATGGGTTTTTGATTGGTCATCTGAGTACCTGAATTGGTGTCTCAGAGTCTGTGTGGGTGGGTGGGGTGTGTGTGACTCCCTGCATGGATGTGTGAATGGGTTATTCACTGGGTGTATGGGTTCAAGAGTACAACTGTGATGGGCTATTTGGGTGGGTTAGTGTGTGCATAGCTGTGTTGGTGAGTGAATGGATGTCTCAGTCATACATGTGTGAGTAACTACATATCTGAAAGGCAGTATATGTGAGTGTTGGAGTATATAAATGATTATATGTGAGTGAGTGGTTGTGAGAGTAGCTGTATGGATGAGTGTGTGCTTGTGTCAGTGATTGTATATGAGAGTAAGTATGTGTTAGTATCTGTATAAATAAGTGAGGTGGTGTGTATAAATGTGTAGGTGAGTAAATGGGAGTGTAATTGATTCTTTGCATTACTGACTATCTGTGTGAGTAACTCTATGGGTGAGTGGCGGTGTGTGAGTGTCTGTATGGGTGTAAGAGTACATATGATAGTGGCTGTATTGATGAGTGACTGCATTTTTGAGTGACTGTATAGGTGAGTGAGTGGATGTGTGTAGACCTAGGAATCAGTGAGTGGGTATGTAGTAACTGGTATTGGTGTGTCTATGGTTTCTGAGAATGGCAGTCTGAATTTTAGAGTGGGTGTATCAAAGGTTATATTAGGGTGTGAGGGGGTGCATCAGATTATCACATGGATGATGTCATGAGTGATGTCATGTGAGATGTCATCAGTGATGTCACTGACCATGTCATGAGTGATGTAATATGTGACGTCATCAGCAGTGCATTGTGGGGGTGCGAGTTATAGTTAGCTCAACTAACTATAACGGCCAAATTTCTCTGGTTTTGTACGAGTGAAACGTCCAACTAACTATAACGTCCCTGAAACCTATTGTTTTTTCAGTGAATTTCAATGGTTTTTTAAATGCTAATTTCTAACTATAACATCCCTGAAACCTGTGGTTTTTTCAGTGAATTTCAAAGGTTTTTTAAATGCTAATTACAAACTATAACGTCCCTGAAACCTGTGTTTTTTTCTGTGAATTTCTAAGGTTTTTAAAATTCTAATTACTAACTATAACGCCCTGAAACCCATGTTTTTTCCAATGAATATTTGTGAATGTAAAAAATTACATTTGTAAAAAACTTAAATGTGTAGCAAAGTAGCCTGTAGTCACCCCTGATGCCACTGAAAGCATGTGTGAATACTCCACTATAACTCTACCTAACAGACTTGACCTCTATGTTGTGACCATAAGGTTGAGTTTTTGTTTACAGTCTGAGGAGGTCTTAGTGCAAAGCTTTTTAGATCTTGAAGTGCAGACTTCCATATAGATTCTGTGCCAGAACAAACATATTTTCATCCCAGAATACTCACAACGACTTACGGCATAACATTTCCTTTGCCAGGCTAACAGTTCAACAGTGATCACATTTCTTATTTTGTCTACAAAACAGAAAATTTTACCAGGCTGCTACCAACATGTTACGTCAAGTACTGGCAAAATATGCCTTCAAAGCTGCCATGGTCTTGTGGGAATACAGTTCCAAGTGTAGTTTAAAATAGAAATCAGGCGCATTGGCTTGTGGTGAAAGCTTTTTAGGTCGAGCCTAGCGCAGCGCGCATGCGCTGCACTATGGGAGGCTTCTTGTGAGCGCTCCAAACTTCCCCCAGACTTCTCCGTGTGGGTCTGGCAACTCCCACACATTCCATTGGCCTTTGCGTGTGGCTTTCAATAATGAAAGCACGCAATTGGCCAAAGACGGGTGCATGTCCCGCCTTTTCTGTAAACGTTCACTCTCACGGCGCTTGGGTCTCGGGAGTGAGCAGCGGCACGCAGTGTGCCAGCTGCATTCCTCTCTCGTCTTGGATAATTAAACACAGCGCGGTCGCTTTCACTTTCGTGGCCGCGCTTGTTTACACGTGTGACAAGATATTAATGTCATACATACACATCTGTCTGCCAGCAAGCCCAATTACACCCGAATCATCTTGTCGGTGCCACACATTAAATCATGCTAAATAAATCCACATTTCTGCAGCATCTGCCTTAATCCCCTGCACTAGTTTAAAATGCCGTTTGTTCGCTACCAATTAAGAAACCGAGAACAGCTATACTATAACATTTTTTCCTATATTGCCAATTTCTTCGGCGCAAGACTTTGTTAAAATAGGGCAGAGGCTGGCAGTCATTGACTCTACTCGGTATGACACCGCGCTCTACCCGCCGCCACTCGCCAACCCCAGTGTGTTTGTTTCACCAGTGTTTTTCTTTTCTTTTTTCTCTATTTCCAGCTGTATTGCGAACGGTTAAATCTAGAAGCTCCGCAGTAGCTAACTCTGATGTGATGAGGCCTGTAGCACAGAAGTGCTGTGTGCTTCTGCGTCTCATCTAGGGCCTGGCTGCAGCTACTGTACAATGCTGGAGGGGCATCTTGACCGCACTGTGCTCTGGAAGTCCGTCCAAGGTGGAAGAACTTCGGAGGGGGTGTGGTGCTCGGTCACTGTTAGTCCCAAGGGTGTGCATAGATTTAAGATCACCCCATTGGCACATCTTTTAGTACGACCGATTATTTTTATTTTTTGTAAGTTCCCCGATTAATATATATATATAAATATATAATCAAATGCGCAATTGTCTTCCAAGCTCTAGTTTATGGATGCATGCTTAGATTGATCAGCCGTTTCGAGCACAGCCTTCTGACTCAGTGGTTTGCAAAGTGCCCAGCGGTGCATAACTAACAATCTCTCGGGGAGCCGGGCCTGCCTTCAGTTAGGGCCTTTCGTTAGTGAACTGTAGGAAATCGGTTTGCGTTTGGGTTTCAGCTGCACGAATACATATTTTTCTCGGGGAGTTGCAGTTTGAATGCTGTGGCTGGAAGCCGATGTGACCCACTCCTGTATTTTATTTTCTGTTTATTCCATTGCTTTATGCGAACATGAATAGTTTGTTACCTTTCAAATGTGCTGCTGGTTTCCCTTAGACTAGGTTTCACAACACTTACAGTCGTGAGGGCAGCAGGGCAAATCATTATTTCAAGAAGGCCTGTGACAGACTCGAGGGGATAATCTCAGTAGAAGAGTAAAGCATAGAGACACAGAAAATCTGTGGCATTGCAGGAGCACGACGGGCTTGGTGATGAGGTCTGCCTAGAAACATTTTTAGTTGTTTCACTAGTTTCATATATTCAAAATAAAACCTATACAAAGGAGGGTTTGGGTTAACCCTCTACATCCCTTGGTCTGTTTGAGCATAATTCATATTTTGCTTCCTCTCATGACCACATACAGTATTAGCAGTGGATCAGCCCACTTCAGCCATTAGCTCTATTCTGCCATGAGTGACTGTATTTGCACGTAACCTAAAAATGAGTGTACATCAGTGCGATGTCTTTCCATTCTTTCCTTTCCCAGGTTCCCTTTTATTTATTTACCCAGGTACCTTTTAATTTCTTTATTAATAAGTTGTCTTTGTTTTTAAGATATCACTGCAGTGCCACAGTCAATGCTATAAGTAAATGAAAAATCAATTGAAACCAAAACACTTTCATTGGAAACCACATAGCTAGAAAAAGCCAGACATGTTGGCTTTGCCTGTGCTTGTTTTTTTCTGCCTCTGTCCTTCTGAGTGGGAGTCTTGTTTACTTGCATTTGTCTCTTCTGAAACAGCACACCACATTTGAAATTCTAGCTCTGATTAGATTTTTTAAAGGCCACACATTTTTAAGTGAAATCTGAATTATTACAACATTGTGCAACTGCTTTTGCCTCCTGCTGCTCTCATGAACACTCGCACCGTAGCCTAGAGTTCAGATACCTCAAGGGAATCAGCCATGCTCAAGGTGGATGCTTGAATTTGCCAGCTCATACCTAATGCAGGGATCCACTGTGAGGCAGAGCTGGAGTACGAATTATTTCAGAGGTAAAGTGCTGTGGGCATGTAAGGAAATGGTTAGATCCGATGGGCATGGCAGCTGTTTTTGCTGTGACTTGCTTTGTGAATCTAGGTAGACCAGGAATACTTCTCTGGACTGCAGCCATACTGTTGCACAATGTACTCTCTCACTCCTGCTTTTGTCTACATTTTAATTAATGTTTCTTCTATTCCGTTATGTCACATAGCATCTACAATGCTCAGAGGCCGCTGAAACGTGTCATTTTGGTGTTATGTAAAACATAAAAATAATTATGAAGCATGGGGTTTGTGGCAGTTGCTAGCTTGTGAGGGCGGTGTTTGCAGACCTTCAAATGGTGATTGGGCCAGGCTCTAGAAATAAGTAATTAGCATAGGATTCCCCTTCTGCCCCCTCCACCAATGACCCTTTCCTCAGCATGTCATGAGATCCTGGTCAGTATGGATCTCTGGTTTGATGTCCTGTTCCTCGTTTTCTGTTTCTTTGCCTTGATTTGTACCGCAGTACAGTTGTTCTTTTTAAAGGGACAGTGTGAAGCAGGAGAGATTGGCACAAGTTGAAATGCTCTTTTGTTAAATTGGTCAGTGTGTTCTATTTTAGGCATCTTCCCAACATAGAAGAATGAACCAGTAGGAGGCACATACACATGTTATTCAATTGAAAAGCATGCATACAGCACGCGGAAGAGGCAAGCATTTCATCATAAATCAGACTGCATAACACAATATATAGTAATTGTACAGCTATTCAATACCTAGCAACACAATACATAGGATAATGTGCTGCATACCTAAACGCTTATAAGGTCCCAAAGGTGAGACCTATTGGCTATGCCAATGCTTGTTTCATCTAGTCGTCTAATGCGTGTAAACTTCTAAGGTTTTGAACCTCTTTGAAAAGCTGCGCGATTTACTCGTGATCGTCTTGATGGGGTAACAATTTGAAACTACACCCCTAACACACACACAACTTGTGCAACAGTGATTATTCATTAGATTAGAGTGCACTGAAGACCCTAACACGAAACGGTGTGCCAGGCTCATAATCACAGCATGCAGTTTGGGCATTTTCTAACCCCACAAGCCTCTGCACTCTCAAGCAGTGATGCCCGATTGTTTTCATCGTCGACTGCTGTGGCTGGCACAGCGCATGGTCTGCTTTAACTCGACTGCAAGCTGTGCCAGGTGTGACTTTGCGGCGCGAAAACCTGTTAGTGGCGCTTGTGTTTCGAGTCTGTCACGCGTCGACTGGCCTTAAAGGGCACTGTTCGTGCCTCCTTTTATTTCATACGTTTCCATTAAAAGGTAAATCATTTGGTCAGAGCGGCAGCTGCTTGGTGGGGAAGTCACTTTGTCCTGTAATTTGGGTCATGGAGTCACTCCAGATTTCCCTGTGAGATATGATTTTTCTGCGATTTATTTCTTGGCAGTATTAATAGCCACGCAGACAGGAAAATATAAATATACACTGCCCTCTCATTGAGCACGCACTGAATACGTCACCTCTCCCAATATGACTGACAGCTATTTTGTGTTGTGTTAAATTCTGAGCAATAATAAGATAGTAAAATAAACTGCACCACCTGTTTAAGGCAAGATCTACTTTGACGTTTGAAGTTGAGTCGTGCTTTGTAACAGAACATAAAATGTGGAGTTTTGTTGTTTTATAAAAAGAAAATGCATCAATGGAAACTCACAGTGTATAATTTACTCCTAGGTCACTTTGTAAATGTGTCAAGAGTTTGTCCTTTTATATCTCAGCGGGATGTATCATACCTGCTCAATACCGTCACAACAATGGGTGCTGGCACAAATGACCTGTGCAAAGCTAAAAATAGCACAGGCAATTAAAAAAACAAATAGGGAAATGAAGGCGGAAGAAGCGTTTCATTTTTGGGCTTTTATTTTATTTCAGTTACGCTCTACTCTGAACTCCTCACTTTGCAGGCATGCACGTCACTGCACGCGGTGTGTCAGACAAGGTCTCGAACTTAAATTCGAGTACTGTGGGTTAATGTCGGCAGCATTCAAAGTTATGCTTTGCTGTTGTAGCGGTTGTACTTCCAGCAGCGTTTACATTCTGCACTGTGTATAAGCATGTTTCCTGCTCTTCAATCTGTGAGGGCTAATATACAGTGCACTATCTGGCCGCTTGCGTAACCAATTCCAATAATGTGCAAGCATGTCACTGCGTGTTGTGTGTTAGACACAGCCTTGAACTTGGATTTGAGTGCTGTGGGTTACTGTCGGCAATGTTCAAAGTTTTGCTTTGCTGTCGTAGTAGTATATATCCAGCAGAGTTCTTCCCAATTCTCAAAGTTCCTATGCTTGCCGCATACGTGTAGAAGACATGCTGGCGCCTAGTTTTGCACTTACTTGCAAACTGCCTGATCCTGGCGGTGCCTCTTACCATTGTGCCGTGATGGTCTTAGCCTTTAGCCCTTCAGTCCAGGAACTGCTTTGTTCTGGTTTCTCCAGATCCTCGGTTTCATGGGGGTGGGCGAGAGAGAATAACTTCTTTGACCACCAAACAATGCCGATTCCCTCACCGCTTGTGACAGCGGCCCCAGCACGGTGGCAGGCCCCTGTAAATATACACACCAGTCCTTTTTCTTGTCGACGGTGTAGCGTCAAACCCACAAAGGACAGCCTGGGCTCAATTTCAATAAGCAGGGCTTCAAGAAAACGAAGAGCTGGAGACCGCGCTTCATTTAAAAAAAATTTCGGCTGGATTCGCGCACCCAGCGTGAATTTGGCCGAAATTACTAAAAATGTTTTTTTGGCCCTGGGGGTCCTTGTGGGACGCCCTGAGCAGGCCTAGGGGTCAGGGTGTTTCTACCCTGCCACCATTTCTTGTTTTTTAATGTTTTTCTACAGTTTTCTTGTGACTCGGTTACCGAGTCACAAGATGGCTGCCAACACTTCTTGGTTTGGAGTGTTGCCAGCCAATCAGAATTAAGCTCATGCTTGGGAGGATTCGTGAATCCTCCTCGGTGCTCAGATACCGATATATATTTTTAAATTTCTCAGCAACTACTGAACGGATTCACACCATTTAAAAGAAAGGTTGCTTTCTGAACTAAGAGCTACCTTTTTGCCAAATTTGGTGTAATTGCGTTCAACAGTTCGGGCTGTAGCCTGTTCCAATTTTTCCTACGGAAATTAACATGGGGAAAACGCATTTTGGGACCCTCATTTTTCTTTGGCCCCCGCTTGATGAATCACCCTGAAACTTTCAAGACAGGAGCTGACTGGAGCGGGCCATTAGTTTTGAAAATTTTGCAAAGATTCATCAACCGGCGTCAAAGGTATTGGCAAATCAAAAAACGCTTTTCCTGTGGAAAATAGGTCTTAACTATAACTACCTACTGGCGACTGCCAGTAGGTCTCTGCTGAACATGATTGATTATTTTTACTGGACTTGATTTAGAACAGGACTGTACCCTGTCACCGCTGAAACTAGCTATTTTTGACATTATGATTAACTTTGTGTGTAAACCTATGGCAGAGCTGCCTTAAATCAATTTATGTTTTTGTATGAGTTTTTATTTACTATGTTTATATGGGCACATTAGCACTGGTTAAAATTGTTTTATGCACTGAGCACTTTAGGTGGACTCTGCACATTAGCACTTTATGAATGGGATTTTAACATACTGAATGCAACTACATGTAGACATAAGTGGATTAATACAGCAGCTTTTCATTACAGCATTTATGCAGTAAGATACTTTAAAAATGTGACAATCATTTTACTTATGAACCTATAGAAAAGTTTAGATACTATCACCAACGGATGAGTTGGATATACAAGCATTATGCTGTTAGTAGTCAGAATTCCCTTGGTTTTTAGATATATAAAATATATATATTTATATAGGAGGAACGCATGGTTTTGCGAATATTTAAAGCCTGATGCTATGTTTCTTTTAACACATACATGTATTTATTTATATATTTATTTATTTATACTTACATATTTATATAGGTCATGATAGGATTGTTGGTTGGTGTATTAAATACCAAATGCCCTTCATAGCACTTCTGCATTTTTGCACATGGTCAGTGTTAACAGAATAGGCAGATAATCTGTCAGGTTTTAAGACTGAATTGTTTGCTGGATAGTCAACAATAGTTTTTTAAAATAATGACCATTTATTATGAAATGCCTTTCTCTGCAATTGTTTTTTTATTGATTCATTTATTATATAATAAGTAATCCCGTATTTTCGACACTAGAAACACTTGATGAAAACAGTTTATAAAATATGTGTGCATAGTCTGTTGTTCATTTTAACTGTTGCCTTAAATCATGTGACCAGATGTGAAATGGTTTTAAACTCTGCATTGAAGATGCTTTCTTATGTGATCAAGGTCACGGCAGTGACCGAAACGCGTCACAACACCCTGGAGCGGTTTTTGGAATAAACAGAAGTTTGGCACTAAAAGTGGAGTCAATACCCTTTCTTTCCGTCGGAGCATGGATGGTTTGGGAACTTGTTTTTGGATATATATATATATATATATATATATATTATCTACTGGCGGTCGCCAGTAGATAGTTATAGTTAGGACCTATTTTCCATAGGAAATCCACAACATTCTATTTGAAATAACTTTGGCGCCGGTTGACAAATCTTCGCGAACATTTCAAAACTTATGGCCCGCTCCAGTCCGCTCCTATCCTGAAAGTGGGGTGATTCTGCAAGCGGGGGCCAAGAAAAATGGGGGTCCCAAAACATGTTTTCCCCATGCAATTTTCCATAGGAACCTTTCATCGCAGCTACAGCCCGAACTGCTGAACGGAATTACACCAAATTTGGCAAAAGGTAGCCCTTGGTTCAGAGTCATGCCTTTTGGTTAAATGGTGTAAATCCGTTCAGTAGTTCCAGGAGAAATTTGAAAAAGAAAACACGTATATATCTGGGCGGAGCCTAACCACACATGTCATCGTGAGATCTGATTGGCTGTCAGCACTTCATCCTGGAATTGCTGGCAGCCATCTTGGGACCAATATAAATGATAGTACCCCATTGAAATGCATTGTAGTGAATCGAATATTTTGAGGGTTACCAAAAGGAGATCTATAAAGGGTGGATAACAGACTTTAGTTACATTAGAATTCATTTGTTGATGGTAACATACTAATTTCAGGAATTGTGGTGTGTTCGAAGGTGATTTTACTCCTATGAAAAACCTTCTGCTGGGATATCATGAATCATGTTTGAGAGAAAACTATTTTCACATGCTTGTCCCATACAGTTTTGGAAGGTGCTCCAGAAGCTAAAATGAGAGCATATTTTCTGTAAATTCACATTATCTTTCTCAGTCATGTGAGAATGAAGTCTGACATTCTCAGTAAAACATGTACATCCAACAAGGGCAGAGACTGTCAGTTGATTCCTTTGTGTTCTACTGCAGCTTCCCAGAGTGTTCTAAATAACAACTAGAGTGCTAACAACCTTACTTATGACAAAAGTATGGCACACCTGAAGCCATCTTGATTGGAATAAACTGGTAACACTTAAAACATTTAATTTAAAAAGGAACAAAATGATGGGGTTCATTTTGTCATAGAAATTATGGTTAGTGCTGTAGAAAGAAAAACTAGGACATGTTTCAAGTGTGATCTCAAATATCTTCCTGTTATATTTCAACAGGAGCAGCCTGTCAGTTGATGCCTTTGTGTTCTACTGCAGCTTCCCAGAGTGTTCTAAATAACAACTAGAGCGCTAACAGTCTTACTTATGACAAAATTATGGCACACATGAAGCCATCTTGATTGGAATAAACTGGTAACACTTAAAACATTTAATTTAAAAAGGAACAAAATGAGGGGGTTCATTTTGCCATAGAAATTATGGTTAGTGCTGCAGAAAGAAAATTTAGGGCATGTTTTAAGTGAGATCTCAAATCCTCTTCTATTTCATTAGAAAATTCTGACATGCAGACTGAAACAATCACTTTCAATACCAGCAGTAGACTTCCAGTTAACTCCCTGGTGAGCAGTAGCTTTACTATAGTGTTCTAATGAACAACTAGAGTGCTAACATTCTGAATTTATGACAAATGTGTGACACATCTGAATGCCTTCTTGATGGAATCAAAGTAAAAACTGAAAACATTTCCTACTGAGGAGACTGCAGTAAATGACGAAATTAGGAAACTTCATAACAAATAAGTCTCCCAAGATGGCCACCAGAGAAAAAAGAGCCCAAAAGTAGCACAAATATCACCCAGATGTAGCCCACATATAGCCCAATGACAGAAGTGTACAAAACACTTTTTATTTTTAGTTTTTCTGCAGTTTTATATAGTGCAAACTGGTCAGGTATTGGAGCGTTACATCTTACTTGGACCCCTTATTGCGTATTTTGCACGAAGTACATGAGATTGATCTTGCGAAACATTGAACTTTACGATTCTGTTAACTTGAAGTTGCTCTGAACCGGGCTTTGTAACACCCGTTTTTACCTACTGGTTTTAATTAATTCTCACTGTATTGTATTAGGAAAGAGGATTTACTGTTTTTATGTACACTTTTATGATCTATGTTTCTAAATCAGATCAAATAAAGTTTAATGAATTCTATGGCAGGATGGAGGCGAGGATTATGCATATCTTTCCTCACTTTATTTGCATAGCAGTTCAAAGAAAACGTAACACAACAATAATTAAACAAAAGACTACACAACCCATGAACCATTAGGAGGGTAGTCTCCAAGGCAACTATAGTCCAATCATATCACAGTCCATCGTATATAATATTGTGACGTCCCTTCCGCTTCCTCTTTCTTCACTGCTAGTCAGTTAAGTGCATTCCTTACATTCTTGGCTTAATCTGACATTGTTGCTGTTTGTATAGCGGTTTCTTGTGCACGTTATTAGCATTATTGCCTTGGTATTGTTTCATATTCCCTGCGCAGCAGGCTCTTGCCCGAGCGCATTCTCCCCCTCGCAGTTTCTCCCGCTGTGTGCTCTGCGCACAGTGAGATCCTGTCAGGTGCGTCTGGTCCGAGCGAGGCAGCTCCTTCGAGTGCTCCCGCTGGTCTTTATGCGCGTTTGGGAATCCGGTCACTCCTTTAGTGTCCGCTTGATTCCCGACCAACCTCGCCTATTTTGACACCGCTACGCGGTGATTTCCCCACACGGCCACTTGGTATTACGCCTCAGTCTATTCTTATAACAGCTTCGGGAAAGCCCAGCTGTTGGAGCACTGGCGAGGGGCTGTCTTAAGGATTTTAAGGGCATTTGTTCTGTGCTCACACCCTCTGCTATCATGTCTTCTCCAGAAGACCATTTTTACTCCTCCTACCAGGAAGTGGAGGAGGAATGGCCCCCAACTTCTCCCTCCAGCAGTGGCCCAAGCCCTCTCTCTGGCTATTTCTAGGGCGCTGGCTCCTCTTAGGGATCAGGTTGATAAGCTGGCGAAAAGCATCCCTGGGGTGTTCAGTGACCCAGATCTGGTGGTGGCGGGTCCAAGTAGCTTCCAGATGGGGAATAAAAGGGCCGTTAAGCATAACGCGGGGCACTTGGAAGGATTTGATAAACTTATGGAGAGCTTCCTCAAGAGTGCGCGAACGCTAAAACATGCACCCTGCCGGGAGGAGGAGGGGCCCGGAGAAAATTGCGACACTGTCACCACTATTGTAGACCCCGACTGAGGGTTTCCCTTAGAGGGACAGGATGTATCGGAGGACAATTTCTCCTCCGATGAGGATAAGGACTCGGGCGTCCCTGGCATCCAGAGTCCCACTCCTCTCAGTCCCCAGTTGGGGACGGGGTCCACTCGGACATGTTCGAGCCTACCCAAATTTACCATCTTAGGTCGGCAGTGTGGACATCTGACACCAAACTGGCAGAGTATGTGGTGGGAAAATCCATCAACCCCTTGAAAGGGAGGTCAGGAATAGGATGAGGGAGAATGCCCCAGGCCCTCACTGAAGGGGAAGGTGGCACACACGCCTGAAATTGATGAGAAACTAAGTACCTTTTTCGCCAGGTATATGAGGGATCCCAAGAAAGGAATTGATAGGTCTTAGACATGGAAGGGCCCTTGACCCAAATTATTCAATTGACGGAGCGTTCCAAAGAGTCAGGATACCCTTTGTTCACGGATATTGTGGCTGGTTATGCGCACTACCCTAAACCCTAAAACACTACCCCCTCCACTACCCAAACACCACTGCACTACCCTAAACCCTAAAACACTACCCCCAGCACGACACCCTATACTACCCAAACATAACTGCACTACCCTAAAACCTAAAACACTACCCCCAGCACGACTCCCTACACTACCCAAACACCACTGCACTACACTAAACCCTAAATATACCCCCAGCATGACCTCCCACACTACACAAACACCACTGCACTACCCTAAACCCTAAAACACTACCCCCAGCACGACCCCCTATACCACCCAAACACCACTGCACTACCCTAAACCCTAAAACACTAACTCCAGCATGACCCCCTACACTACCCAAACACCACTGCACTACCCTATACCGCAAAACACGATCCCCTAAACTACACAAACACGACTGCACTACCCTAAACCCTAAAACACTACCCACAGCATGAACCCCTTCACTACACAAACACCACTGCACTGCCCTAAACCTAAAACACTACCCC
The DNA here is from genome assembly GCA_963921515.1 of Calotriton arnoldi. Taxonomy (NCBI): domain Eukaryota; kingdom Metazoa; phylum Chordata; class Amphibia; order Caudata; family Salamandridae; genus Calotriton; species Calotriton arnoldi. The sequence goes on from CAWUFW010020878.1 coordinate 85,628, forward strand.
AGCACTACCCCCTACACTACCCAAACACCACTGCACTAACATAAACCCTAAAACACTACCCCCAGCACAACCCCTATACTACACAAACACCACTGCACTACCCTACACCCTAAAATACTACCCCCAGCACGACTCCCTACACTACCCAAACACCATTGCACTACCCTAAACCCTAAATCTACCCCCAGCACGACCCCCTACACTACCTAAACACCACTGCACTACCCTAAAACATAAAACACTACCCCCAGCATGACCCCCTACACTACACAAACACCACTGCACTACCCTTACCCCTAAAACACTACCACCAGCATGACCTCCTATACTACTCAAACACCACTGCACTACCCTAAACCCTAAAACACTACCCCAGCATGACCCCTACACTACCCATACACCACTGCACTACCCTAAACCCTAAAACACTACCCCCAGCAAGACCCCCTACACTACTGCACTACCCTAATCCTAAAACACTACCCCCACCACGATCCCCTACACTACCCAAACACCACTGCACTACCCTAAACCCTAAAACACTACCCCCAGCATGACCCCTACACCACCCAAACACCATGGCACTACCCTAAACCCTAGAAAAGAAACCCCCACCCCATGCCCAATCCCCCTTACCTCTCACTTCTCATGGTTCCTCTCTCCTCATGGTTCCTGCTTCACGTCATCTCTGAGGGGCGGTGCACGTCGTTGTGAGGAAACGGAACAGCCTCTTTTTCCTTACAACGACATGGATCGTCTACATGTTTTTAGAACGCATGGTCATTTACCATACATACCTTTACAACAAAATTCGTTGTAAAGGCATGCGTGGTAAATGACCATGCGTTCTAAAAAATGCGTAGTAATGACTTCGTTATGTACAACGCATGCGTGGTAATGCATGCATTGTAATGGTATCGCAAAGTAAAAAAGTCGTTGTAACGGCTGTTTACCGATCAAAGCTGGCCCCTGTTGTTCAGTGAAACGTTTATTTGAGTAATTAGGAGGAAGGAATGTGTTTTTTTACCAAAAGTGCATTCCTGGCTGTTGTATTGTGAAAGTGTCCGCGTGGCCTGGTTTCACTTCCAGTGAGTGAGTGGAAGAGTCTGTTTGGATCTAAAGGAGTTCTGTTGTTGGACAGGGCCGGCGCGACATGTCATCAGAAAACATAGCTAATAGAAAGCGTCCTCCCTGAAGTGTGGAGCAGTGCCATGAGAGGTCAACGAGTGTGCTTCCCACCGCAGTATGACCGTGCCGCGTGACCCATGTGCTGCCTCCAGGGTACGGGAGGCAGAAGCGGCATCGCAGGTCCTCCTGAAGACCGCTGTAGCACTAATTCTACATTTTGGTACTAGGACATTTTAACTTCGTTGTTCTTGCCAGATACAAAGAGAAGATCCTGTGTTATTCAGTGCCCTCGTTACCTTTTTTGTGGGTTGTGATGCTTGTCACTTCGCTGCCCCGCCGGTGCACACGACTGGGCACCCCACCTCGTGTGCCATCTGCAGGGCCTCTGCCCTCGGATCACTGGTTTCGGTTTCTGGAGTGGCAACATAAACAGTTGCTCCCAAAGGACTAGCCTGAACACTTAGGTGAATATCCCCTGCTCCAGCATTCCACGGAAATTCTTTCCTAGCTCTCCCATCGTCAACGAGCACGGCTCCGCTCGCGACACCGTATGACATCATCGGAGCCATAAGAGGACCTCGTCGACCTGCTGATGTCAGTTCCACCCATTTTTCTGTGCCACCGAGGCAAACAGGGGACCGAGACATTTTCACATGTATACATAGTATAATAAATATATATATATATATTCACTGAAAAAAACATAGGTTTCAGGCAAGTTATAGTTAGAAATTAGCATTTAAAAAACCTTAGAAATTCACTGAAAAAACCATAGGTTTCAGGCACGTTATAGTTAGAAATTAGCGTTTAAAAAACCTTAGAAATTCACTGAAAAACCATAGGTTTCAGGGCGTTATAGTTAGTTGGACGTTTCACTCGTACAAAACCATAGAAATTCCCTGTTATAGTTAGTTCAGCTAACTATAACTCGCGCGCCTGCAATGCACTGCTGATGACGTCACATATTACATCACTCATGACATGGTCAGTGACATCACTCATGACATCACTGATGACATCTCAAATGACATCACTAATGACATCACTGATGACATCATCCAGTGAATGTGTGTTTTTCTGAAAATTAAATATGTTTTATATATGTATATCTCAAGGTCGATGGAAGAATAAATGGGTATATAAGTGTCTAAATGGATGATTTTTTTGTAAAATTGATTGTATAACTGACTAAGTGTATCTTAGTGAATACATGGGTTAGTGAGTAATGTTTAAATATGAAAATATCTGAATCAGTCTCTCACTTTGTGTATAAGTTGCTGCATGGGTTGGTGAGTAGCTACATGGGTATCTATATGGGTTATTAGTTGGTTTTTGAGTATCAGTATGAGTGTCTGAGTATCTGTATGGTTCGGTGGGGGTATTACTTAGTGCATAGATGTATGAATGAGTGACTCACTGTTTGTATGTGTTGAAGACAGCATGTGTGCAGGACTGTATAGGTGGATGAGTATGTGTATGGGTGTGTTAGTGAGTGAATGACTGTCTCAATAGTGTCTTTATGAGTAACTACATATGTTTTAAACTAGTATATGTGAGTATTGGTGTATATAAGTGAGTATATGTGAGAGTGAGAGATTGGAAGAGTTCCTGTACAAATAAGTAGGTGTTTCTATAAGTGAGTGTTTAAGAGAGTAAGTATGTGTAAGTTTCTGTAGAAGTAAGTATGGTAGAGTATGTATAACTGTATAAGTACGCAAATGGATGTTTGATACTTTGTTTGCATGTGTGACTATGTGTGTGAGCAACTCTATGGATGAGTGGCGGTGTGTAACAGGATGTATAGGTGTATGAGTACATATGATGAGTGACTACATGTATGAGTGACTGTATAGGGACTGTTGGTGAATGAGTGGATGTGTGTGTAGATCTTGGAATTACTGAATAGGTGTGTTGTAACTGGTATTGGTATGTCCATTGTTTTGAAAATGTTAGTTTGTATTTTTGAGTGTGTGTATCAAAGGTTATATTAGGGTGAGAGGAGGTCTGCCACTCTATCACAAGGATAATGTCATCAATGATGTCATCAGTGATGTCATTTGAGATGTTATCAGTGATGTCATGAGTGATGTCACTGACCATGTCATGACTGATGTAATATGTGACGTCATCAGCAGTGCATTGCGGGCGCGCAAGTTATAGTTAGCTGAACTAACTATAACAGGGGAATTTCTATGGTTTTGTATGAGTGAAATGTCCAACTAACTATAACGCCCCTGAAACCTATGGTTTTTTCAGTGAATATATATATATATATATATATATTCACTGAAAAAACCATAGGTTTTAGGGACAGTTATACTCATGCCAAACCAGTGAAATTCCCCGTTATAGTTAGTTCAGCTAACTATAACTCACGCCCGCAATGCACTGCTGATGACGTCACATATTACATCACTCATGACATGGTCAGTGACATCACTGATGACATCACTGATGACATCTCAAATGACACCATTGATGATATCACGGATGACATCATCCATGTGATAATTTCATGCATCTTCTCACACCCTAATATAACTTTTGATACACCCGCTCTAAATTACAGACTGCCATTCTCAAAACCATACACACTCCAATACCAATAACTAGATACCCACTCACTGATTCTTAGGTCTACACACACACACACATCTACTCACTCACCCGTACAGTCACTCATACTTATAGTCACTCAGTACAGGACAATCATATGCACTCATACACCTATATAAACACTCACACACCGCCACTCATCCATAGAGGTACTCACACACCTAGTCAGTCATGCAAAAAATTAATCACACACCCATTTACTCACCTGTAGAGTTATACACACACCAGCTCACTTACTCATACAAATACTAGCACATTCTTACGCTGTTATACAATAACTGATACAAGCACACACGCATCCATACAGCCACTCTCACAATCACACACTCTCACTTATAGCCATTTAAATACTCTAACACACATATATACTGCCTTTTACATATGTAGTTACTTGCACATGTACCACTGAGATATACATTCACTCACTAACACACCCATACACACACTCACCCACCCAAGCAGTCCATCACAGATGCACTCTTGAAATCATGCACCCAGTGAATCACCCACTCACACATCTATGTACAGAGTCACACACACCCCACCCACACAAACACTCAGGCACCCATACAGATACTCAGAGAACCAATCAATAACCCATATAGACACTCATGTAGCTATTCGCAAATCCATGCATCCACTTACACACCAACAGACAGACGGATACAGACATTAACACAGTTTAGTCACTAACCCATGCATTCAGTAAGATACGTTTAATCACTCACTTGTAGAGTCAGTCACGCACATACTAAATCATCCATTCAGACACTTATACACCCACTCATTCTTCAATACGCCTTTCCCTATATATATTAAACATGTTTAAACTTTACAGAAACACACAGACTCTGGAAGATGTCATCAGTGATGTCATTTGAGATGTCATCAGTGATGTCACTGACCATCTCATGAGTGATGTAATATGTAACATCATCAGCAGTGCATTGCGGGGCGCAAGTTATAGTTAGCTGAACTAACTATAACGGGGAATTTCTATGGTTTTGTACGAGTGAAATGTACAAATAACTATAACTGTCCCTAAAACCTATGGTTTTTTCAGTGAATTTCAAAGGTTTTTAAATGCTAATTTCTAACTATAACGTGCCTGAAACCTATGGTTTTTAAGTGAATTTCAAAGGTTTTTAAATGCTAGTTTCTAACTATCCCTACAGAGGTAGGACATGTGAAGAAAGAAGAAAAAATGCACAGAAAGAAGCAAAAGAAATGCAGAAAGAAGCAACAGAAGTCCACAAAGACGAAGAAAAGTGCAGGAAGAAGCAAAAGATGTGTAGAAAGAACCAACAGAGTAGCAGAAAGAGGCCTTGTTGCAAAATCATCCCTCTGCCCACAACTTTTTCAGACAGGTACTGGTGGTAACTGACTCTGACTAACCAGAGCCAGTGCTATGCTAAAAGACACTTAGAATACAGTGAAAACACCTACATACACTAGGGAACACTATGTGTTGGGGTACCCTGTGATTAGCATGACCTCCTCTGTAAGTCCCTAGTACATAATAGGGAAGGGGGATTAAAACTACCTCTTAAAACGCGCTCGGGCGCGTTTGCACAGTGGTGAAGGGAGGGGGCCTGAGGTGACATGTGTGCAAACGAGCCCCGTGGCACATTTTAAGTTGCCGGATTAAGTCCCCTTGAATCCTGAGGGTCCCTGGGGCCCAACTAGCACCACAGAGCTGAGTTGCAGAGAGGCGTTCTGAGGCCACGCACCTTTTTCACCTCTCTGCAACGCAACTCTGTTGTGCTTACTGAAGGTACCTGGTGGGCTAGTTGGCCCCCAGGGTCCCTCAGGATTCAAGGGAATTAATTCCCCAACTTAAAATGCACCACAGGGCGTGTTTGCGCACATGTCTGAGGCCCGCCCCTCCCTTCACCACTGTGCAAACGCGCCCGTGGTGTGTTTTAAGTTGGGGATTAAGTCACCTTGAATCCTGAGGGTCCCTGGGGCCCAACTAGCCCACCAGGTACTTCCAGTAAGCACCACAGGCATGCGTTGCAGAGAGGTGGTCCGAGGCCACGCCCCTTTTACACCTCTCTCCAACGCAGCTCTGTGGCGCTTACTGGAGTTACCTGGAGGGCTAGTTGGACCCCAGGGACCCAAAGGATTCAAGGTGACTTAATCCCCAACTAAAAACATGCCACAGGGCGTGTTTGCACACATGTCACCTCAGGCCCCGCCCCCTCCCTGCACCACTGTGCAAACGCGCCCGTGGTGCATTATAAATTGCGGGATTAATTCCCCTTGAGTCCTGAAGTTCCCTGGGGGCCAACTAGCCCACCAGGTACCTCCAGTAAGCGCCACAGAGCTGCGTTGCAGAGATGTGTAAAAGGGGCGTGGCCTGGACCACCTCTCTGAAACTCAGCCCTGTGGTGCTTACTGGAGGTACCTGGTGGGCTGAGTTGGCCTCCAGGGACCCCCAGTATTGAAGGGGAATTAATTCCCCAATTTAAAACGCCACAGGGTGCGTTTGCAGAGTGGTGAAGGGAGGGGGCGGGGCCTCAGGCATGATCACGTCTTTTTTTCTTTTTTTTTAGAAAGGGGGCTGTGTGGCCCCCTTCTTTTTCCTTTTGGGCCCTGGGAACCCCATCCCCCAGGGCCAAACCCCTTTTAAAAAAAAAAAAAATGTGACCGGGAAGGGGGCCGCATGGGCCCCTCCCGTGGCCAATTCTGACCCCGGGGACCCCATCCCCTGGTGCATGGCCACCTATTTTTATTATTTGTAAAAGAGGGGGGCTGCGTGGCCCCCTCCTGAGGCCTCTATTGACCCCATCCCCCGGGCCGTCCTTTTTAAAAAAAAAAATTCAATTTTTTGGGGGAGGGGGCTGCATGGCCCCCTCCCGGGCCACTTCCAGCCCCGGGGACCCCATCCCCCGGGCCTGGCCTCTCGTTGCTGACCATGGTGGGTCCCCAATACCCCCACGGTCCCGCTGGCTGCCGCCGTCCTGCGGGAGCCGGCATTGCTTTTCCACATGGGGAGCTGCTAACATGCAGCTCCCCATGTGGAAAAGCAATCTGCTTTGCTTCATTGAAGCGAGAGCAGGTTTCCCTGCTCTCGCTTCAATGTAGCAAGCAAGTCTTGCTATGGCAGGACGGGAGCCGCGAGGCTCCCGCCCTGTCATTGCAAACAGCAGTGTCTCGGGGGTGGGCACCCGGGACACTGCAGGAGCCGGACCTGGGGGGTGGCAGTCCTCAGGGCCATCACAGGCACCAGGAGGGGGCCCCTTCCCATTGTGTGCACAGCCCCAGGGAGGTGGTGGACACTGGGGCTCGGGGGTCCATAATGGCCCCCAAATTTACATTTTTAGTGCCCCAGGGAGATGGCGGTCCCCGGGCGTGTGGGGGGCTCGAGTCCCCTACACAAGTTTATTTTTTTTTAAAAAGAAGCCCCGGTGGGTGGCGGTCCCCGCGGCTGCGGGGGATGCCGTGTGCCCCCACAAATAATTAATGAAAGCCCTGGGGTGGCAGTCCCCAGGGCTTGGAGGCCTTGGAGGCCCCCACACATTTAAAAATTAGCCCCGGGGGTGGTGGTCCCATAAATCAAGCCCCGGTGAGGTGGGGCTCCCCTGGGCATTGTGGGGGTGGGATTGGGGCCCCCACACATTTGTCAGTGCCCCGGGACTTGGTCCACCCGGGGCTTTTGAATACGAAGCGCGGAGTCCGCGCTTCGTTTTTATATTCGGCCGAAATTCACGCTGGGTGCGCAAATCTCTCTGATTTAAAAAAAAAAATGCTTTTTTGGCCCTGGGGTCCTTGTGGGACCCCCTAAGCAGGCCTAGGGGTCAGGGTGTTTCTACCCTGCCCCCTTTTTGCATTTTGCGCACTTGTTTCTCTGATTTCTTGTGCCTCGGTTCTACCGAGGCACAAGATGGCTGCCAACACTTCCTGATTTGGAGTGTTGACAGCCAATTAGCATACAGCTTGTGATCGGTAGGGTGCGCAGATCCTCCGCGGCCATAGATATATATGTGTTTTTACTTTTGATTTTCTCAGCAACTACTGAATGGATTTACACCATTTAATAAAAGGGTTCTTTCTGAACCAAGAACTACCTCTTTGCCAAATTTGGTGTAATTCCGTTCAGCAGTTCAGACTGTAGCCGTGTCTAAAGTTTCCTATGGAAAATTGCATGGGGAAAACATGTTTTGAGACCCCCTTTTTCTCAGCCCCCGCTTCCCGAATCACCCTGAAACTTTCAAGATAGGAGCGGACCGGAGCGCCCACGAGTTTTGAAAATTTCGCGAAGATTCATCAACCGACGCCTAAAGTTATTGGAAATAGAATGTTGCAAATTTCCTATGGAAAATAGGTCCTAACTATAACTATCTACTGGCAACCGCCAGTAGATAATATATATATATATATATATATATATATATATATATATATATATATTATCTACTGGCGGTCGCCAGTAGATAGTTATAGTTAGGACCTATTTTCCATGGGAAATCCGCGACATTCTATTTGAAATAACTCTTGCGTCGGTTGACGAATCTTCGCGAAATTTTCAAAATTTATGGCCCGCTCCGGTCCGCTCCTACCCTGAAAGTCTCAGGGTGATTCGTCAGCGAGGGCCGAGAAAAAGGGGGTCCCAAACGTGTTTTCCCCATTCATTTTCCCATAGGAAACTTTAGACACGGCTACAGCCCGAACTGCAGAACGGAATTACACCAAATTTGGCAAAGAGGTAGTTCTTGGTTCAGAAAGAACCCTTTTGTTAAATGGTGTAAATCCGTTAATAGTTGCGGAGAAATTAAAAAAATAAGAGTCAAAAAATCAATTTCCCATAGGAAACTTTATGCAAGGCTACAGCCCGAACTGCTGAACGGAATTACACCAAATTTGGCAAAGAGGTAGTTCTTGGTTCAAAAAGAACCCTTTTTGTTAAATGGTGTAAATCCGTCCAGTAGTTGCTGAGAAAATCAAAAGTAAAAACACATATATAATTGGGCGAAGCCTAACCCCACTTGTCATCGTGAGATCTGATTGGCTGTCAGCACTTCATCCTGGAATTGCTGGCAGCCATCTTGGGACCAATATAAATGATAGTACCCCTTTGAAATGCATTGTAGTGAATCGAAGATTTTGAGGTTACCAAAAGGAGAACTATAAAGGGTGATAACAGACTTTAGTTACATTAGAATTCATTTGTTGATGGTACCATACTAATTTCAGGAATTGTGGTGTGTTCTAAGGTGATTTTACCCTGTGAAAAACCTTCTGCTGGGATATCATGAATCATGTTTGAGAGAAAACTATTTTCACATGATTGTCCCATACAGTTTTGGAAGGTGCCCCAGAAGCTAAAATGAGAGCATATTTTCTGTAAATTCACATTATCTTTCTCAGTCATGTGAGAATGAAGTCTGACATTCTCAGTAAAACATGTACATCCAACAAGGGCAGAGACTGTCAGTTGATGCCTTTGTGTTCTACTGCAGCTTCCCAGAGAGCTCTAAAGAACAACTAGAGCGCTAACAGTCTTACTTATGACAAAATTATGGCACACCTGAAGCCATCTTGATTGGAATAAACTGGTAACACTTAAAACATTTAATTTAAAAAGGAACAAAATGATGGGGTTCATTTTGTCATAGAAATTATGGTTAGTGCTGTAGAAAGAAAAATTAGGACGTTTCAAGTGTGATCTCAAATATCTTCCTGTTATATTTCAACAGGAGCAGCCTGTCAGTTGATGCCTTTGTGTTCTACTGCAGCTTCCCAGAGTGTTCTAAAGAACAACTAGAGCACTAACAGTCTTACTTATGACAAAAGTATGGCACACCTGAAGCCATCTTGATTGGAATAAACTGGTAACACTTAAAACATTTAATTTAAAAAGGAACAAAATGAGGGGGTTCATTTTGCCATAGGAAATTATGGTTAGTGCTGTAGAAAGAAAAATTAGGACATGTTTTAAGTGAGATCTCAAATATCTTCCTGTTATATTTCAACAGGAGCAGCCTGTCAGTTGATGCCTTTGTGTTCTACTGCAGCTTCCCAGAGTGTTCTAAAGAACAACTAGAGTGCTAACAGCCTTACTTATGACAAAAGTATGGCACACCTGAAGCCATCTTGATTGGAATAAACTGGTAACACTTAAAACATTTAATTTAAAAAGGAACAAAATGAGGGGGTTCATTTTGCCATAGAAATTATGGTTAGTGCTGCAAAAAGAAAATTTAGTGCATGTTTTAAGTGAGATCTCAAATCCTCTTCTATTTCATTAGAAAATTCTGACATGCAGACTGAAACAATCACTTTCAATACCAGCAGTAGACTTCCAGTTAACTCCTTGGTGAGCAGTAGCTTTACTACAGTGATCTAATGAACAACTAGAGTAATAACATTCTGAATTTATGGCAAATGTGTGACACATCTGAATGCCTTCTTGATGGAATCAAAGTAAAAAACTGAAAGCATTTCCTACTGAGGAGACTGCAGTAAATGAGGAAATTAGGAAACTTCATAACAAAGAAGTCTTCCAAGATGGCCACCAGTGAAAAAAGAGCCCAAATGTAGCACAAATATTACCCAGATGTAGCCCACATATAGCCCAATGACAAAAGTGTGCAAAACACTTTTTATTTTTAGTTTTTTGCAGTTTTATGTAGTGCAGACTGGTCAGGTATTGGAGCGTTGCATCTTAAAAAATGACCCCCTACACTACAAAAACACCACTGCACTACCCTAAACCCTAAAACACTAACCCAGCACGACCCCCTACACTACACAAGCACCACTGCACTATCCTAAACCCTAAAACACTACCCCCAGCATGACCCCTACACTACACAATTACCACTGCACTACCCTAAACCCTAAAACACTACCCCAACACCACTGCACTAACCCAAATCCTAAAACACTACCCCCAGCACGACCCCCTACACTACCCAAACACCACTGCACTACCCTAAACCCTAAAACACTACCCCAGCACGACCCCCTACACTATACAAACACCACTGCACTACCTTAAACCCTAAAACACTACCCCCAGCACGACCCCCTACACTACCCAAACACCACTGCACTAACCTAAATCCTAAAACACTACCCCCAGCACGACCCCTACACTACCCAAACACCACTGCACTACCCTAAACCCTAAAACACTACCCCCAGCACGAACCCCTACACTACACAAGCACTACTGCACTACCCTTAACCCTAAAACACTACCCCCAGCACGACCCCTACACTGCCCAAACACCACTGCACTGCCCTAAACCCTGAAACACCAGCCCCTGCACGACCCCCTACACTGCCCGAACACCACTACACTGCCCTAAACCCTGAAACACATACCCTAGCACGACCCCTACACTGCCCGAACACCACTGCACTGCCCTAGACCCTGAAACACCACCCCCAGCATGACCCCCTACACTGCCCGAACAACACTGCACTGCCCTAAACCCTGAAACACCACCCCCTGCAAAATCCCCTACACTGCCCGAACACTACTGCACTGCCCTAAACCCTGAAACACCACCCCCAGCACGACCCCCTACACTGCACGAACACCACTGCACTGCCCTAAACCCCGAAACACTACCCCCAGCAAGACCCCCTACACTGCCCGAACACCACTGCCCTAAACCCTGAAACACCACCCCCAGCATGACCCCCTACACTGCCCGAACACCACTGCACTGCCCTAAACCCTGAAACACCACCCCCAGCACGACCCCCTACACTGCACGAACACCACTGCACTGCCCTAAACCCCGAAACACTACCCCCAGCAAGACCCCCTACACTGCCCGAACACCACTGCCCTAAACCCTGAAACACCACCCCCAGCACGACCCCCTACACTGCCCGAACACCACTGCACTTCCCTAAACCATGAAACACCAGCCCCAGCACGACCCCCTACACTGCCCGAACACCACTGCACTGCCCTAAACCCTAAAACACCACCCCCAGCACGACCCCCTACACTGCCCGAACACCACTGCACTGCCCTAAACCCTGAAACACCACCCCCAGCACGACCCCCTACACTGCCCGAACACGACTGCACTGCCCTAAACCACCAGCCCCAGCACGACCGCCTACACTGCCCGAAAACCACTGCACTGCCCTAAACCCTGAAACACCAGCCCCAGCACGACCCCCTACACTGCCCGAACACCACTGCACTACCCTAAACCCTCAAACACCAGTCCCAGCACGACACCCTACACTGCCCAAACACCACTGCACTGCCCTAAACCCTGAAACACCAGCCCCAGCAAGACCCCCTACACTGCCCGAACACCACTGCACTGCCCTAAACCCTGAAACACCACCCCCAGCAAGACCCCCTACACTGCCCGAACACCACTGCACTAAAGCCTGAAACACCACCCCCAGCAAGACCACCTACACTGGCCGAACACCACTACACTGCCCTAAATCCTGAAACACCACCCCCTGCATGACCCCTCACACTGCCCAAACACCACTGCACTGCCCTAAACCCTGAAACACCACCCCCTGAACGACCCCCTACACTGCCCGAACACCACTGCACTGCCCTAAACCCTGAAACACCACCCTCAGCACGACACCCTACACTGCCCGAACACCACTGCACTGCCCTAAACCCTGAAACACCACCCCCAGCATGACCCCCTACACTGCCTGAACACCACTGCACTGCCCTAAACCCTGAAACACCACCCCCTGCACGACCTCCTACACTGCCGGAACTCCACTGCACTGCCCTAAACCCTGAAACACCACCCACAGCATGACCCCCTACACTGCCCAAACACCACTGCACTGCCCTAAACCCTGAAACATCAACCCCAGCAAGACCCCCTACACTGCCTGAACACCACTGCCCTAAACCCTGAAACACCACCCCCTACACTGCACGAACACCACTGCACTGCCCTAAACCCTGAAACACCACCTCCAGCAAAACCCCCTACACTGCCTGAACACCATTGCTCTGCCCTAAATCCTGAAACACTAGCCCCAGCATGACCCCCTACACTGCCCAAACACCACTGCACTGCCCTAAACCCTGAAACACCAGCCCCAGCACGACCACCTACACTGCCCGAACACCACTGCACTGCCCTAAACCCTGAAACACCAGCCCCAGCACAACCCCCTACACTGCCCGAACACCACTGCACTGCCCTAAACCCTGAAACACCAGCCCCAGCACGACCCCCTACACTGCCCGAACACCACTGTACTGCCCTAAACCCTGAAACACCAGCCCCAGCACGACCCCCTACACGGCCCGACCACCACTGCCCTAAACCCTGAAACACCACCCCCTGCACGACCCCTACACTGCCCGAACACCACTGCACTGCCCTAAACCCTGAAACACCACCCCCTACACTGCCCGAACACCACTGCACTGCCCTAAACCCTGAAACACCACCCCCAGCACGACCCCCTACACTGCCCGAACACCACTGCACTGCCCTAAACCCTAAAACACCACCCCCAGCATTACCCCCTACACTGCCCAAACACCACTGCACTGCCCTAAACCCTAGAACACTACCCCAGAACGACCCCTACACTACCCGTACACCACTGCACTACCCTAAACCCTAAAATACTACCCCAGCACAACCCCCTACACTACCCGAACACGACTGCACTGCCCTAAACCCTCAAACACTCCCCCAGCACGACCCCCTACACTACCCGAACACCACTGCACTGCCCTAAACCCTAAAACACTCCCCCAGCACGACCCCCTACACTACCCGAACACCACTGCACTGCCCTAAACCCTAAAACACTCCCCCAGCACGACCCCCTACACTACCCAAACACCACTGCACTGCCCTAAACCCTAAAACACTACCCCCGCATGACCCCCTACACTACCCAAACACCAATGCACTACCCTAATCCCTAAAACACTACCCCCGCATGACCCCTACACTACCCTAAACCCTAAAACACTACCCCCGCACGACTCCCTACACTACCCAAAGACCACTGCACTACCCTAAACCCTAAAACACGACCTCCTACACTACACAAACACCACTGCACTACCCTAAACCCTAAAACACTACCCCCTACAATACACAAACACCACTGCACTACCCTAAACCCTAAAACACTACCCCCAGCAGTACCCCTACACTACCCAAACACCACTGCACTAACCTAAACCCTAAAACACTACCCCCAGCAGTACCCCTACACTACCCAAACACCACTGCACTACCCTAAATCACTACCCCCAGCACAACCCCCTACACTACACAAACACCACTGCACTACCCTAAACCCTAAAACACTACCCCAGCACGACCCCCTACACTACCCAAACACCACTGCACTACCCTAAACCCTAAAACACTCTCCCCAGCACGACTCCCTACACTACCCAAACACCACTGCACTACCCTAAACCCTAAATCTACCCCCAGCATGACCCCCTACACTACACAAACACCACTGCACTACCCTAAACCCTAAAACACTACCCCCAGCACGACCCTCTTCACTACCTAAACACAACTGCACAATTTGTTACAGGCGTTGCAACGCAGGCCTGTGGTGCTTACTGGAAGTACCTAGTGGGCTAGTTGGGCCACAGGGACCCTCAGGATTCAAGGTGACCTAATCCCCCAACTTAAAACGCACCACGGGGCGCGTTTGCACAGTGGTGAAGGGAGGGGGCGGGGCCTCAGGTGACATGTGCGCAAACACGCCCTGTGGTGCGTTTTAAGTTGGGGAATTAATTCCTTTGAATCCTGAGGGACCCTGAGGGCCAACTAGCCCACCAGGTACCTTCAGTAAGCACAACAGAGTTGCGTTGCAGAGAGGTGAAAAAGGTGCGTGGCCTCGGAACGCCTCTCTGCAACTCAGCTCTGTGGTCCTAACTGTAGGTACCTGGGGGCTAGTTGGGCCCCAGGGACCCTCAGAATTCAAGGGGACTTAATCCCGCAACTTAAAACGCGCCACGGGTGCTTTTGCACACATGTCACCTCAGGCCCCCTCCCTTCACCACTGTGCAAATGCGCCCTGTAGCGCGTTTTAAGAGGTAGTTTTAATCCCCTGCCCTATTATGTACTAGGGACTTGCAGAGGAGGTCATGCTAATCACAGGGGTACCCCAACGCATAGTGTTCCCTAGTGTATGTAGGTGTTTTCACTGTATTCTAAGTGTTTTTTAGCATAGCACTGGCTCTGGTTAGTCAGAGTCAGTTACCACCAGTAACCGTCTGAAAAAGTTGTGGGCACAGGATGATTTTGCAACAAGGCCTCTTTCTGCTCCTCTGTTGGTTCTTTCTGCACATCTTTTGCTTCTTTCTGTGCGTTTTTTCTTCTTTCTTCACATGTCCTACCTCTGTAAGCATAGTTAGAAACTAGCATTTAAAAAAACCTTTGAAATTCACTTAAAAAATCATAGGTTTCAGGCACGTTATAGTTAGAAATTACCATTTAAAAAACCTTTGGAATTCACTGAAAAACCATAGGTTTTAGGGACAGTTATAGTTAGTTGGACATTTCACTCGTACAAAACCATAGAAATTCCCCGTTATAGTTAGTTCAGCTAACTATAACTCGCGCCCCGCAATGCACTGCTGATGACGTCACATATTACATCACTCATGACATGGTCAGTGACATCACTGATGACATCACTGATGACATCTCAAATGACATCACTGATGACATCATCCATGTGATAATTTCATGCATCTTCTCACACCCTAATATAACTTTTGATACACCCACTCTAAATTACAGACTGCCATTCTCAAAACCATAGACACTCCAACACCAAAAACTACATACCCACTCACTGATTCTTAGGTCTACACACACATCCACTCACCCGTACAGTCACTCATACTTAGTCACTCAGTACAGGACTATCATATGCACTCATACACCTATATAAACACTCACACACCGCCACTCATCCATAGAGGTACTCACACACCTAGTCAGTCATGCAAAAACGTAATCACACACCCATTTACTCACCTATACAGTTATACACACACCAGCTCACTTACTCATACAAATACTAGCACATTCTTACGCTCTTATACAATCACTGATACAAGTACACACTCATCCATACAGCCACTCTCACAATCACACACTCTCACTTATAGCCATTTATATACTCCAACACACATATATACTGCCTTTCACATATGTAGTTACTCACACATGTACCACTGAGATATACATTCAATCACTAACACACCCATACACACACTCACCCACCCATACAGTCCATCACAGATGCACTCTTGAAACCATGCACCCAGTGAATCACCAACTCACACATCTATGCACAGAGTCACACACACCCCACCCACACAAACACTCAGGCACCCATACAGATACTCAGACAATCAATCAATAACCCATGTAGACACTCATGTAGCTATTCAGAAAGCCATGCAGCTGCTTACAAACCAACAGACAGACGGATACAGACATTCACACAGTTTAGTCACTAACCCATGCATTCAGTAAGATACATTTAATCACTCACTTGTAGAGTCAGTCACTCACGTACTAAATCATCCATTCAGACACTTATACACCCACTCATTCTTCAATACGCCTTTCCCTATATATATTAAACATATTTAAACTTTACAGAAACACACAGTCACTGGATGATGTCATCAGTGATGTCATGAGTGATGTCATTTGAGATGTCATCAGTGATGTCATGAGTGATGTCACTGACCATGTCATGAGTGATGTAATATGTGACGTCATCAGCAGTGCATTGTGGGGCGCAGAGTTATAGTTAGCTGAACTAACTATAACGGGGGAATTTCTATGGTTTTGTACGAGTGAAATGTCCAACTAACTATAACTGTCCCTAAAACCTATGGTTTTTTCAGTGAATATATATATATATATATATATATTCACTGAAAAACAAAGGTTACAGTGACATTACAGTGACATTACATTTAGGAAACGGAATTAAAAAAAAACTTAGAAATTCACTGAAAAACCAAATGTTACAGAGACTTTAGATTTAGACGCAGAGTTTCACTCATACATAACCAGAGAAATTCAGCTGTTATAATTAGCTGAGCTAAGTATAACTTGCGCCCCATAATGCACTGCTAATGACCTCACATTTTATATCACTCATGATACGGTCAGTAACATTACTGATGGCATCTCAAATGACATCACTGATGCCATCATTCAGTGACTGTGAGTGTTTTTAAAACTTTTGTGAGTGTTAAATCTATATACCGAAGTGTATTGATGAATCAGTGGGTGTATGCATGCCCATATGGATGATTCAGTGGGTGCTTTACTTACTGTATCAGTGAGTGATTAGTGTCTCAGTGAATATATGGGTGAGTGACTAGGTTGTGTGAATGTCTGTATCAGCCTGTCAATTGGTGTCTAAGTGGTGGTGTGTGTTGATGAGTGGGTATGTGAGTGGCTGTATGGGTGATTGATTGGTTGTCTGTCAACCTGTATGGGTGTATGAGTATCTGTGTCGGTGGATGAGGGGCGTGTGACTGCCTGTGTGAGTGGGTGAGTCAGAGGCTGTATGGGTTAGTGAGTGCATCGTGAAGGGCTGTATGGGTGACTGAGTGTGTGTATGATGGGTTGGCCAGTGAATGGGTGTGTAATTGGTATATGGATGAGTAACTGAAAATGTGAAAGGCAGTATAGGTGAGAGTTGGAGTATATGAGTGACTGTGCGAGTAAGTGACTGTGAGAGTAGCTGTATGGGTGAATGTGTGCTGGTGTCAGTGACTATATAGGTAAGTGAGTATATATTAGTATATGTATGAATAAGTAAGTGGGTGTGTGTATAACTGTATAGGTGAGTAAGTGGCTGTGTGATAGACTCTATGGGTGAGTGAGTAGGTGTCTGAGTAGCTCTATGGGTGACTGACAGTATGTGAGTGGCTGTATTGGGTGTATGAGTGAATATATCTGTTGCTGCATTAGTGAGTGAGTTGGATTATGAGTGGCTGTATGGGTGACTGAGTGGATGTGTGTGTAGACCTATGAATCAGTGCATAGGTGTAAGTACTAGTATTGGTGTGCCAATGGTTTGAGACTGGTGTTGTGGAATTTGGAGTGGGTGTATGAAAGGTTATATTGGGGTATGAGTGGGTATGTCAGAGAGTCTGTGTTTGATGTCATCTGTGAGGTCATTTGAGATGCCATCAGTGATGTCATCAGTGATGTCACTGACCATGTCATGAGTGATGTAATATGCGAGGTCATAAGCAGTGCATTGTGGGGATGAAATTTATAATTAGCTCAGCTAATTATGACTGCTGAATTTCTCTGGTTTTGTATGAGTGAAACCTGAGCCTAACTATAACGTTCCCGTAACCTTTAGTTTTTTCAGTGAATTTCTAAGGTTTTTTAAATGCTAATTCCTAACTATAATGTCCCTGTAACCTTTGTTTTTTCAGTGAATTTCTATTGTTTTTATCTAGTAGTCACGTTTGCTGAGTGGTGGACAAAGGGGGCTGGACCTGATCAGCTCTCAGGAATCCTGCTGTGTAGGACTTACAGGAGGTGCCAGGAGGACTTCTTGCCCCCAAGGTCCCTCAGGAGTAAAGTGTACTTCATCCCCCAACAAGTATTGCACCACAAGCTTTGTTTGCAGAGTGGTGGAGAAAATGGGCATGGCCTCTGAAGACCACTTAGCAGTCCCTTTGTGTGGGACTTATTAGAGATAACAGAAGGGGTAATTGGCCCCCAAGGAGGTCCTTGGGGCCAAATACCCCTCCTATTACCTCCAGTAAGTCCCACACAGCAGAATTGCTGAGACCTGATAGGGGACATGCCCCTTTCTCCACCACTCTGTAAACGCACCTCCTGGCACACTACTAGTAGGGGGATGAAGTCTCCTTGGCTATTGAGGGTCTTTGGGCCAACTACCCTCCTGTTAGCTCCACCAAATCCCACACAGTGGATTTGCTGAGATGTTTTTGGTGACCACGTCCCATTTCTCTACCACTCAGCAAACGCACCTCCTGGTGCACTACTAATCCCCTTGCTTCTTGAGGGCCCTTCTTGGCCATCTAGCCATCCTGTTACCTCCAGTAAGACCCACACTGGTAGATTGCTGAGAGGTCATCAGAGGCCACGCCCCTTTCTCCATCACTCTGCAAATGCACATCCCAGTGCACTACTCATTGGGGAAGAAGTCCACTTTAGTCCTTAGGCCTTCAGGAGGTAAGGGACCTCATCCCCCACCAGCAGTGCGCTGAGAGGCATATTTGTAGAGTGTTGGGGAAAGGGGCATAACCTCCAACCACTTCTCAGCAATCCCACTGTTTGGGGCTTACTGGAGATAACAAGAGGTCTTGTTGGCCCTAAGGACCCTCAGCAGCGAAGGGACTTCATCCCCCAACCAGGAGTCCACCAGGAGGCTTGTTTGCGAATGAGTGGAGAAAAGGGGCGGGGCCTCTGGCGAGTTGCCGGCTTTTAGTTTTTAGTTTTTTTTAAGAAAGGTAGCTGCATAGCCCCTCTTCCCTGGACCATATTGGGCCCTGGTGACCGCATCCCTCAGGGCCTGGCCCTTTAGAAAAGAATCACAAAAAAACAAAAGGGGGCCCCAGGGTCCGGCCTTTATTTTATTTTTAACAATTCAAAGGGAGGAGGGCTGAGCGCCCCCTCCCAGGCCATTTTAAGCCCTGGGGACCCCATCCCCTAGGGCTTGCACATTTAAAAAAGAATCAAAAGGGAGGGGTCCATGCCGCCCTCCTACCGAGGCTGATTTTGTCCTTGGGACACAATCACCTGGGGCCAGATCTTTTCTTCTTGTTTTTCCTTAAAGTGAAGGGGGCCAGAATGCCCCCTTCCTGGGCCATTCTCGGCCCTGGAGACCCCATCCCCCAGCGACAGGCTACTTCGTTAGGGGCCCAGAAGGTCCCTGCAGTCCCTGTCAGTTCCCAGCCTCCTGTGGGAGCCACCATTGCTTTTACAAACAGGGAGCTGCTGACATGCAGCTCCCTGTGTGTAAAAGCAAAGTGTGCTTTGAGCAAGGAAGAGCAAAATGCTCTCGCTTGCTTAAAGCAGAGCACACTCTTTGCGATGGCTTGGTGGCAGTGGTGCTCCTGCCATGCTATAACAAACTGCAGTGTCCTGGGGTGGGCACCTCGGGACATTGTTGGAGCCGGTCCTCTGGGGTGTGCCGTCCCCAGGGCCATGTAGGGCTCCTGGAGGGGCTGCACAGACCCCTCTTTTGTTTACATTTGCCCCAGGGAGGTAGTGATACCCAGGGCTGGGGGTCTGCAACAGATCTCCTTCATTATTTGATTCGTGCCTTAGGGAGGCTGCAGTCCCCAGGGCTTTGTGGGGGCTGGAGCCCCCAACGCCTTACTATTTCATTTTAGCCCCGGGGAGATGGTGGTCACCGGGGCTGCAGGGGGCCACCTGGCCTCTTCACATTGCTTATATTTAGCCCTTGAGAGGTGGTAGTCCCTGGGGCCTCCCCGCATTATTTTATATGTGCATCTCTGCCCTGGTGAGATGGGAGTCCCTGGGGCAGGGGGAGTTGTGAGGCTCCCCCACATATAATAATGTTACTACCCAGGGAAGGTGGTATTCTCGGGGATGCAGGGGAGGCTTAGGGTCTCCCTCACATTATTATTTTAGTACTTCTGTGTGCCAGGGAGGTGGTGGTCCCTGGGGCAGTTGGGGAGCCATGAGGCTCCTGTGCATATAATTAGATCACTGCCTCTGAGAGGTGGCAGTCCCCAGGGCTTTGAATAGTGCAAGGAGGGGGCTCGTGTGTCCCCTCCTTCATTTCCATAATGCCCCCTGGACTTGGCCAACACAGGGGCCTAAAGTAAATGAAGTGCAGGGTCCCTGAGGGAATAGATGTATGGGTGTATGAGTGTATATGTCAGTGGCTGTATTAGTGAGTGAGTGGGTGTGATTGAGTGGCTGTGTGGGAGAGTGAGTGGATGTGTGTGTTGTTCTATGAATCAGTGCATGGCTGTGTGAGTACTGGAATGGGTGGGTGAATGGGTTAGAAAATGGTAGTGTGGAAGTTGGAGTGGGTGTATGAAAGATTATATGGGGTATGAGTGGGAGAGTCAGAGATTCTGTGTATAATATCACAGGGGATGTCATCAGTGTTGTCACTGACCATGTCATGAGTGATTTAATATGTGAGGTCATAAAGAGTGCAATGCAGGGGCGTGAGTTATAATTAGCTCACTAACTATAACAGCTGAATTTCTCTGGTTTTGTACGAGTGAAATGTCAGCCTAACTATAACGTCCCTGTAACCTTTGTTTTTTTCAGTGAAAATACATACATACACACACACACACACATACACACACACACATGTATATATGTATATATGTATATATATGCTTAAATACTTTGCTGTAGAAATGGTAAAATACTTTGTCCCTTTCTATCTCGGCGTGGATGGCTCTGTGCTAATCCTACGCTTAAAGACTTTGATAGAAAAGCAGACATTTGAGGTGAGCAAATTTAGACTGTCGCTGATGTTGAGAGTGCTCTATAATGGCGCTGCTTTCCACCTAAACTTGAGAACTACCCAGAGTTCTCTGCTTCTTTTTGCATAATTTATTCGTCACTCTATGCCTGAAAGGGTATTCTTTTGACTTATACTTCGTGCTCCCTTGTGTCTGGACAAAGCTATAACTCTCTGAAGAGCTCTAATGAGAGCGAAACACGTGTCAGGGGTTTCTTTTATTCATTTCAGGTTGGCTTGGATGGTATTTTATCAATCCAAAGCTGTTATACTGTGCCTGGAGTGGTAAAAGGCTTTGGCCATTTTACAGCTCGGCATGGATAGCACTGTGCTAATCCTATGCTTAAATACTTTACTGTGGAAATGGTAAAAGACTTTGTCCTTTTCTATCTCGGCCTGGATGCAACTGTGCTAATCCTACGCTTAAAGACTTTGATAGAAAAGCAGACATTTGAGGTGACCAAATTTAGAGTGTCGCTGGTGTTGAGAGTGCTCTATATTAGAGCTACTTTCCACCTAAACTTGAGAACTACCCTGAGTTCTCTGCTTCTTTTTGCATAATTTATTTGTCACTCTATGCCTGAAAGGGTATTCTTTTGACTTATACTGGGTGCTCCCTTGTGTCTGGACAAAGCAATACCTCTCTGAAGAGCTCTAATGAGAGCGAAACATGTGTCAGGCGTTGCTTTTATTCATTTCAGGTTGGCTTGGATGGTATTTTACCAATCCAAAGCTGTAATACTGTGCCTGGAATGGTGAAAGGCTTTGGCCATTTTACAGCTCGGCATGGAAAGCACTGTGCTAATCCTATGCTTAATTACTTTGCTGTGGAAATGGTAAAATACTTTGTCCCTTTCTATCTCGGCCTGGATGGCACTGTGCTAATCTTACGTTTAAAGACTTTGATAGAAAAGCAGACATTTAGGTGAGCAAATGTAGAGTGTTGCTGGTGTTGAGAGTGCTCTATAATGGAGCTGCTTTCCACCTAAACTTGAGAACTACCCAGAGTTCTCTGCTTCTTTTTGCATAATTTATTCGTCACTCTATGCCTGAAAGGGTATCCTTTTGACTTATACTGGGTGCTCCCTTGTGTCTGGAGAAAGCTATAACTCTCTGAAAAACTCTAATGAGAGCGAAACACGTGTCAGGGGTTGCTTTTATTCATTTCAGGTTGGCTTGGATGGTATTTTACCAATCCAAAGCTGTAATACTGTGCCTGGAGTGGTAAAAGACTTTGGACATTTTACAGCTCGGCATGGATGGCACTGTGCAAATCCTATGCTTAAATACTTTGCTGTGGAAATGGTAAAAGACTTTGTCCCTTTCTATCTCGGCATGGATGGCACTGTGCTAATCCTACGTTTAAAGACTTTGATAGAAAAGCAGACATTTGAGGTGAGTAAATTTAGAGTCTCGCTGGTGTTGAGAGTGCTATATAATGGAGCTGCTTTCCACCTAAACTTGAGAACTACCCAGAGTTTTCTGCTTCTTTTTAGCATATATATATATAGTAGAAGAGGAGGAGATAGAGAAACAAAGTTGCGTAGGCTTGAGACCAAGTACATACTTGAAATGGATTCCAAACACCCAGTGGGGCTCAATACAACAGAGGACCTCTATACATGCATCTAGGGACCAACGATGCTGACAATAAACAGGTGACACTAGGTTTTATGTTTTATATCAAATATTTTATATTTAATTATTTAATATTTAATATTTATACATATGTGACCTTTTACCAATTTTATTATCTAATACATGCACCTTCATTGATGAGAAAGGAAGAAACAAAAATGAAAAAAACACACTACAATAGGAAAATATGGGGATCATAGGGTATTTAAACCGTGATTTAGGCAGACCAAAAAGAGATAGAGAATATCTATTACAAGAACATAAGTACAATATTGCTGTACCTAAAATTCCGGTTATTACAAGTGGTTGGGCCTATACTTACATCCAAACTAGGCCACTTACTCCGGTGATGACTGAGGGAACTGGCGAAAAACAGGCGCTGCACATTCACGAGCATACAAAGAAGCGGTTTGGATAGTTTGGAACACATTTAAACAGCTCCAATTTCATGCAGCCAACACAGATTTGCTTAGTGTCTGCGACCTTTTTGACCCTCGCATCACATTCAATTGAACACTCAGCACATTACCTGGGACTGAAAACCTTTGCTGAGACTAAATCATTAACTGAGCACACCGTCCAACCCAGTTTTCAACAGATGCTACTAAATTACAGGCAATTCCTGATTCCTCCACTACAATAGTGTCCGACCCCGTCCAGGTCCTGAGGAGAACCCTTAGAATGTATTGGGTTCAGAAACGCGTCGACCCCCTCACAGCTAGTAACAGCCATTACCAGCTTATGGAATGTACCATATATAAACAGGACTTTCTGTCTGTTGCAACCTCGGTTGATCTAGCTGCATCTGGCATGTTGCTTGCCTAACAAGTATCAATTATTTGCACTGCCATACAAATAAGGACTGGTCTGATGTTTGTCACATGGTTTTTTGTATACACTTGTTTGTTCATTGATGTGGTTCTTTAAAGTATCTCTGTTTGTAATGTGCTTTACGTCAAAGTTTAACTGTAATTTTGAATATTGTACAGTGTCTTACTCTATGACATGAATCAAATGTCATCTTATTTTGTATTTTGAATGAAATAAGAAAAGGTGAAATAAAAGTACCACAACCACTTAATGATTAAAGGTGGTGATTTCTGAAAGTAGTATAAGAACAGAGCACGTCCTAAACACCCCCTCTATTTTCCTTAAATTCCAACATGTACAATGAAATTCCAAATTGTACATATAGTAATAGCAACTGTAAGCACCTTATATGTAAGCACTACACTTTGCACTAATAAGCACTTTATTTGACATCGGGACAATTGATGATTAAAAAACAAGCACAGAGGGTAACCGGGCACAATGGGACAATAAGAGTCATCAATAAAGCAAATAGGAATAGAAATGTAATATACAAACAAATGTGTGCATTAACTTGTGTGGTTCACAATATAAGTTGACCAAACCTATTTATGCATTGAATATTTATATATTTAATTATTTATATATTCATATATTTATTTATTTATGCATATGCTGACTCATGAAAATCATATGAAATATTATACATATGAATTGGTACAGAAACTGTGGAACTATATACCCGTACTGCTTGTGTATTATTTCAATGTAAACTTTCTTTTATGTCCATGATGTATGCGAACTTTGCACTTTTCACGTTACACTTTGTCACTTTAAAAACAAAAAAATGAGCCCGCAACTTTATGTCATGTGATCAAGGCTCTAGAGGAGCTGGAACGCGTAATGGCGGCAGCGTAACAAAATAAACTTATGAACACTCACCCTGGGGTCCGTGTCCGTGTGTTGGAGAAGGATTTGCCTGAACAACGGAGAGTTGGATATACGAGCCGGTTTGGTTTCACCTGGCTCTACATGGACCCCCGCTTTGCATGGTCGACACAAACAAAGGAAAGAAAGTTCCCAAAGCTCAGCAAGGGAAATTGAGGCAATCCGGAAGGATTTGGCGCGTCTGACCCCTCAGCGCCAGCAACTGCCATAAAGCCTAACGGAGCAATACCAAAGGGGATGATAGACGGAGCGTTAGAGCAAATCAAACACTTACCCCCAGTCAACTGATCTGGGTTTAATCCATCATCATTCTTTAGCTCACTCCACCACCCCAGTTCAGACATGGCCATATGCAAATCGCTCTGACCCTGCGCCTCATGGGAACAGTCCAGCCCAAACTGCCAAGCCATGTCTTCCCTGGACTGGAAACAAGCATCCTGGGCCCGGTTTCGGGTTCAAAACCCTCATCAGCCAGGCTATCTTGAATCCAGTGGCAAAGTGAGCAAGGGACCCACGTCTGGGCATACCCTGCCAACTTAGGGCGAACAAAGCGATACAAAAGGGGATGATGGACGGAGCGTTAGAGCAAATCAAACACTCACCCCCAGTCAACTGATCTGGGTTTAATCCATCATCATTCTTTAGCTCACTCCACCACCCCAGTTCAGACATGGCCATATGCAAATCAGTCTGACCCTGCACCTCATGGGAACAGTCCAGCCCGAACTGCCAAGCCATGTCTTCCCTGGACCGGAAACAAGCATCCTGGGACCGGTTTCGGGTTCAAAACCCTCATCAGCCAGGCTATCTTGAATCCAGCCTAACGGAGGTCAGTGAAGCTGGGTCGGAGGACATGGACGGCACCGACTGAAAGTCAGGTAGGCACACAGAGGCAGCAGGGGTAAGCGGTGTGTGAGTTGGGGAGGATGTTGCCGCATTTAGCAGGGGAGACACTCACGCAGCTAAGCAGATTACCGCGATGTCGGCCGACATACTGCGTAACCGCGAAGCGGCGGTGCTAGAAATGTTTAGTGATCTGCCATCAACGATCCCCATAGCAGAACTAAGAAAAGATATAAAAAACAATATAGCCAGCACAATGAAGGATAAATTCTAATTATTAGAAAAACTCATGTGCCAAGAACAGAGCAAATGGTGGGAATCCAGGTTCCTACAGAGGTACATAGATGTGGGGAGGATACCTAGAGGACTAAGAATATTAATTGCACCAAGTTACAAAACCCCAAACCCCAATATGATGAAGGAGTGGGCGGAATGTAACTTAGAGTCCACTAGAAAATTGGTGTTGATACTAATTAAATATGCTGACACGGATAGAACAACGCTGTTGGAACAAATTGATAAACTCAATGAGGAAATTGAGAGTATTGGGCAAACAGAAGAAACTACAAAGTTGTGCAAGGAAATGTTGATCAGACTAAAAAAAGAAGACAAAATTAAAGAAAGAAAAACATATACATTTTTAAGGGATAAAACAGATTATGAGATGGGACAGATCTTTATGTTCTCTAAAAAATATGATTCATTGAGACAGTCAAAATTCAACAAAAATGATGGTCAAACACCAAGTACATCATGAAACAATCAACAGACAATGCAGGCATCCAACTCTGACCTAAGATCTGTTCCAGATAGTGGGTCTGATTCAGAATTAAGAAACACCAGTGACAGTACCTTCCAAAAAAAGCCCTCTCTAGCCGAGGAGTTGAATTTTTTATGCATAGATCGGCGACAAACACTCCGACCAAGAAACCAACAAGTGACATTAGAATCAACCAAAACTACAAACGTAGGCAGAGGAGGAAGGCAAGCAGACAACACCACAAAACCAAAGAGACAAATGTCAGGCAGATGGAAACAAAGATGAATGTCAACACAGAATCAAACAAAACTATCATCAACCTGGCCAATGTAGACCTAAACAAGGCAGAGGAACAGATACTAAGCTTGGGTCTATCATATTGCCCAGAAAGCAATTTTAATTACGCTAAAACAAGGATGGATACTTATCGGTGCATAAGAAAATTGAAGCTCAAAAAATACTATAAATTGCCCAATAAAGAATCAAAC
This sequence comes from Calotriton arnoldi, assembly GCA_963921515.1. Lineage (NCBI taxonomy): Eukaryota > Metazoa > Chordata > Amphibia > Caudata > Salamandridae > Calotriton > Calotriton arnoldi. The sequence goes on from CAWUFW010020878.1 coordinate 112,343, forward strand.
CAAGGAATATCCAAACCAAATGAGAACATGAGACAATCGAATCCTATAGATCTAACGACATCAGACATGCCCCTATTAAAGGACTTACATGAATTATGGGGGAAGGGCATTTATCAATCACACAAGACTCTGTATCGGCAATGCCCACAGATGGGATCCCCAATGAGTTAGTTTCCAGGGAATGCAAACCATCAACCCCATTTAAAGCCAAATCCACTTTCAACCCTATTTCTCTGAGGGACTCGATCGACATATTCCATGAGCAAGTGACGACACAAATGAAACAATTAAATCGCAAAGTATCAAACACCAGAAGGAAGTACAACAGACGCAATGGTCAGTACAATGCACTAATGAAAAAACTAGAAAGTAACAACAAGATAGTCATTAGAAACTGTGACAAAGGAGGGAACATTGTGATCTGGTCCAAAGACGAGTACACAAAGGAGGCATTGTCACAATTGAACGATCAGGCATGCTATACTAAGAGCAATGGATCTAATCTAAAATCAATGTATACATCCTTCTATATCAAGTTATCTGCATGGAAGGCTAAAGGACTAGTATGCAGGAATATAAATTCCTAAAGAAGGATTATCCAACAACTCCCTCGATCTACTGTATACCTAAGATACACAAAGACCCGTGTAAACCACCAGGAAGACCTATTATTTCAGCGCAAGATGGGTTATTGGAACACACGTCACAATATGTGGACTATTTTTTACAGGGACATGTTAAACTTTTACCAACATATGTGAGAGACACCAGTGACTTTTTAAATAAAGTGAAAGATCTTGACTGGCAAAATGACTACTTGTTAATAGCGCTTGATGTCACCTCTCTATACACAAGTATAAAGCACTGTGATGGCATTGTAGCATTGAAACATTTTTTGTCTAAGAAATCTGAACAACTCTCACAACACAGTAAAATGCTGATTGAAATTGTGGAATTCTGCTTGAAAAATAATGTTTTTATGTTTAATAATATACTCTACCAGCAGATCAGGGGAGTAGCCATGGGTGCCAGCTTCTCCCCCAGCTATGCATGTCTTCACATGGGCTGGTGGGAGGAGCTGGTACTTGCAACCGAACACAGTAGTTACATACAAAATAATGTCAAAATGTGGCTCCGTTTTATTGACGACCTGTTTATAGTATGGAAGGGCACACATCAGGAAGAGCAGGAATTCATCAATACTATTAACATCAACACAATAAATCAACATTTTACAGCTACAATCAGCAACACCACAGTCAACTTTTTAGATACACAGGTATACATTCAGAATAGCAAAATTGAGATGAGACTCTATCGAAAGGAAACAGCGGGCAACTCTACCTTACATGCTACCAGTACCCACCCAAGGCATCTGGTAAACAGCATCCCCTATGGGGAAATGCTGAGGTTGAGGAGAGTGAATAGCAATGAGGAAACTCTTAGAATGGCCCAAGAGGAGAGGAAGGCCAGATTTCTGGAACGAGGATATTCACTTAAAACGATCAATGGGGCTATTGCAAAATCAATGATACCTGACAGATTAGAGTAAATCAGGGACAAACAAGATAAAACAATAGGAAATCAAGATCTACAGAGGCATATAAGAGAGTCCAAAACAGATTAATTCACAATACTTATGGAGTTTAGCAAACGAAGACAGAGAATTGAGAAGCATAATCACACGCAATTGGCCACTGGTACTTAGTGATCCAGTTATAGGTACAACACTATCACGTAAGGTGCCAATTACACACAGTAGAGCACCCTCTATGAGGGATAGAATTGTCAAAACTAGCCCAGAAATGATTGAGGAAAGTAACTGGATCAAGATACACAAAGGCTTTTTAAGTGCAAAACATGCAAAGCATGCCAACAGGGGTTAAACAAAACAACGTACCAGACTCCATTTAGCCCAAGGGAGTATAAAATCAGTAAACTCCTAACATGTAAAACTGATTACGTGATTTATGTATTGATATGTTGTAGTAAATGAAAGTAGCGGAGTAGGTAATTTATTCCAGGTAAGATGGTACAAGATTGATAGAAGGGAGAACCACACCAGGAGCAGCCTTACTGCTGCTCAGCCCGTCATCCAACTGACACTCTCACACACGAACATTCCAATCACCAGCATTCTCACACACAGTCACCCAGGCTGAGCAGTAGCATTACAACATATGTCCTTGTGGCTTACAATACATAGGAAGTACAAAACTCTAAGCACACAAGCGTGCACTTCAACATTTAAGAGAGCCATCAACAACCAGGACAAGACATACCCTGTGGCAAGACATTTCAAGGAGTACCACAAGTCTAGAAGCCAGGACCTACAATATTTTCCCTATTGACTCTGTACCCCCAGTAGAAGAGGAGGAGATAGAGAAACAAAGTTGTGTAGGCTTGAGACCGAGTACATACTTAGAAATGGATTCCAAGGGGGCTCAATACGACAGAGGACCTCTATACATGCCTCTAGGGACCAACGCTGCTGACAATAAACAGGTGACACTAGGTTTTATGTTTTATATCACATATTTTATATTTAATTATTTAATATTTAATATTTATACATATGTGACCTTTTACCAATTTTATTATCTAATACATGCACCTTCAGTGAAGAGAAAGGAAGAAACAAAAACGAAAAAAAACACACTACAATAGAAAAATATGGGGATCATAGGGTATTTAAACAGTAATTTAGGCAGACCAAAAAGAGATAGAAAATACCTATCACAAGAACATAAGTACAATATTGCTGAATCCATAAAATTCCAACAAGTACAATGAAATTCCAAATTGTACATATAGTAATAGCAACTGTAAGCACCTTATATGTAAGCACTACACTTTGCACTAATAAGCACTTTATTTGACATCGGGACAATTGATGATTAAAAACAAGCACAGAGGGTAACCGGGCACAATGGGACAATAAGAGTCATCGATAAAGCAAATAGGAATAGAAATGTAATATACAAACCGATGTGTGCATTAACTTGTGTGGTTCACAATATAAGTCGACCAAACCTATTTATGCATTGAATATTTATATATTTAATTATTTATATATTTATATATATATTTATGCATAAGCTGACTCATGAAAATCATATGAAATATTATATATATGAATTGGTACAGAAACTGTGGAACTATATACCCGTACTGCTTGTGTATTATTTCAATGTAAACTTTATTTTATGTCCATGATGCATGGGAACTTTGCACTTTTCACATAGCACTTTGTCAGTTTAAATACAACAAAAAACAAACAAACAAACAAAAAAAATGAGCCCGCAACTTTATGTCATGTGATCAAGGCTTCCAGAGGAGCTGAAACGCGTAATGGCGGTATCGTAACAAAATAAACTTATGATCACTCACCCTGTGGTCTGTGTCCGTGTGTTGGAGAAGGATTTGCGTGAACAACGGAGAGCTGGATATATATATATATAGTTTCCACAAGTGCCCAAAGACGAGACACACTCGCACCAGAAATAATAACTTGCAGCACACCAAAAACCAGAGTGTCAGTTCCTTTTAATGTCAATGCCCAACGCGTTTAAAATCTTACATCCTTGCTCACTGGCTGGCAGCATTTGAATACAAGTTTGTATCAAGGGACTCACCCTAAATAACCACACGTAAAATTCATTCTCCTCAGGTGAGTAAAATAAGATGCCATGCATTGTAGGATTGGTAGTCACTTTTGCAATAGTTCTCAAATGTCGCTGATTTCCAAATACAATGTTGATAACCATGATAAGTATGGAAAAGCACGATGTTAAGATGCGCCAAATATCGCATTCTGGTGATCTGCCAGGCTCCACGTTTGTAGAGCCCCAGAACCGCCTTCCAATTTGTCAGCAGTGGTGCGTCTCCATGGCTGGACTGCCGTGTATATACAGTTTCCACAAGTGCCCAAAGACGAGACACACTCGCACCATAAATAATAACTTGCAGCGCACCAAAAACCAGCGTGTCAGTTCCTTTTAATGTCAATGCCCAACGCGTTTCAGATCTTACATCCTTGCTCACGGGCCGGCAGCATTTGAATAGAAGTTCGTAGCAAGGGACTCACCCTAAACAACAACACGTAAAATTAATTCTCCTCAGGTGAGTAAAATAAGATACTTACACACCAACTAATTCAAGCAGGAGGGTCCTAGGGAAGTTTAAAGACCTGCATTGGATTATATCCCCAAATAATCACGAACTGAAAACTATACACAAAAATCCTTGGGTCTACTATAGATAGAATGTTGAATAATACAGAAAAAGATTTTATTTTTAAGAAAAAGGATTTTTTGAAACAAACTTTTTTATAAGAAACCACAGCCTATAACACACAGACCTAACTGTGGGAAATTCCCTTTTAGGACGAAATCCCTCACTCACCAAAGGTGACATGCTTCATCATATGGGATTCTCCTCTCAAGAGAAAAACCTAGTTCTCTTGAGGGCTACAACCCCTCTCTGAGAGGGAGGAGCACAGGGATGTTTTGAATTTCTAATTTAATTCAGTTATTCTTAATCCACATGTGATGAGCGGAGTAGTGTGAGTGAGGGCGCAGCGCAAAAAAAGTAAACAATGTGCAAAAGGTGAGAATAAAACTAGCTAGGGGCGCAAAAACATGTGTTTTATTCAGGAGCACCCTCTGCCAGGATTAAAAATAGTGCACCAGCGACATGGATCTAAGTCGCAGTGGTATGGTAGACAATAGTGGTCAACATGTTTCAGCCAAAAAATGCCCTTAAGTAAGGCAAGGCTTTCTTCAGGACCTATAAAGATGCTGCTGCTCCAGTGCTCAAGTGAATAAACAAAAAAAGGATATAAGAACCAGATGCGTTCATGTTACGTCTGCTCCGAAAGGTAAGTTTGCCTATTGGAAACAAAATCATTCATTCAGAACTGTGTCACTTATGAGAAGGTAATGTAACTGTTGGTTTAAATAGAAAAAGAAAAGGAAGGGGGAAAGAAAACCCTTACCCACTTTTGCTAGGCAAAGAACTCTACCTCCACCTGGCAACAGCTCAGAATGGGGGCACCGCTCTGTAAAGAAGAAAGTGGTACAACTATCAAGAGATTGCATGATATGCTATTATGAATCATGTGACAGTATGACTGGACTAAAGTAGTCAAAAGATGCTAAGAGCATAGAATGTAGGAAAACCTGATGGAGTCAAGGGACTAACCCAGGTATCTAGCTTAAACAAAGTCTCAGTGATTAAATGATCATGCATGCACATGGCCGAAACACACATGTCACATGTAGGATAAACCTCACCTCTTAGTTAGTACTACTCTAAAGAAAACTAGCGATAGTTGTCTCTTTCTAATACACATGGTGGAAGACAACGCTCTTTGGGCACTATGCAAGAGCAGATTAGCGTACATAATCCCTCAATGATTTAATTCTTAAACGTAAGGAATAAGGATCATCTCATCTTAACAACTTCAACTGAGCCCACTAATCAAAGCTTCATAGTGAGATCTTGTCATTAACTCTGCCACGCTTCCTGATAGAGTGCGTGCACAACCTAGATTAAATATGTTAACCCTTCGAGACACAACCAAAGACCCAGAGACCCAAAGACCCAAAAGGGCCAAGCCCTGCCACGACACTCACCTCTCCGTCGATGCCCCGAGCTCTAAATGAGCCTGCAACCGGAGGTGAGCGTCTGTGGCCAGGGTGCTTGTTTATATACTAGCCTGTTCACAATCTTCTACAGCTGTGGAAACCGCAGTACCCTACACTGAAGCGCAGGCGCTAGTAAACTGATGCTAGCTTACCGCGCATGCGCAGTTTTAATCTTCATAAACAGGGAGTCATACATTAAAACCCAAGAATGAATGATCAGCATTGACTGTTATAAACTACCAGGGTGTCTAAAATAAAACCGCAGTAAACACCAAGCGATTCTGATGTATCTAACGACACCACAAAGTGCGAAAATACTACGCGCATGCGCTCTACAATTCATGCAGGCTGGGATATGTAGTTTCAAGGGCCTGAAACTACACAATCTTTATCTGGGGAATACAAAGGACTGCCCCAGCGTTACTCTCATGATTTCGCTCATGTGATTATATCATGTAACATAGTACCTTAAACGTTAAAAACCAAACTAGGATGCATTGAGCTTAGAAACCACTACTAATGCCTCTCATTCATTCAGCACGTTGCGTTCTATGGATGGACACATAGACCCCCTCTGTAGACTAACACCAATTTATAATATTCCTATGTCTCGTCGGTGTTTGTACCGGAGACCCAAGAGACATATATCCTGAGTTACAACTGTCTGTGCAGCGCGTACTCACTCACAAAACTCAGTGCGTACATGTTTGTTGTCATCAAAAGGCACTAAACCCAAATGGGGCAACACAATTACTCTTTATACTATGTATATAAGTGTTAATGGGCCAAAGTATTGAAACAGAGTAGCATGGTTACTCTCTATAACGATACCCAAGGAATATCGTCATTCAACCCTATACTATCACTGTTCAATCTGTGCACCCATCGCTGCTCTCGTCTGAATAGATAGGTATAGATATCAGTGACATGATTTGGAATGGATGGTTTCTCAAGAACCGTCCATCTTAGATCTTGAGGGGAATTATTAGCTTCAAGGAAATGGTTGGTTAATTTTGTCGAGGATTTCCTGCACCGAATCGTACTCTTGTGTTCTAAGATATAGGTTTTGACTTTACGTGTAGTCATCCCCACGTATCTTAATTTACAAGGACAAGTAATCAAATAAATTAGTTGTTCGCTATTGCAATTCGTGTGGTTGAGTAATACCCAGGGTCTGGGTGACCCAATGTCTATTTCTGTGGTGTGAATAGTTTGAGGACAAGCTGCACACGAACGGCAAGGGAAATGTCCTTTCACTGGCGGCATACCCCAAAGCAAATCCTGTTGACCCTTTTTCCTGCATCTAGGTCTTGTATGTACTAACCGATCTTTAATATTTGTACTGCGTTTAAATGCAAAGAGTGGGCGTGGCAATGGCATAGTGCCAATGTTCAATATTTTCCAGTTGGAAAGAATACTCTTTTTGAATTTGTTGGAAAAGTTACAAAACGTATTCACACAGGTCAGTCTATTATTCGCTTCTGTGGGTTCTCCAGGTTCTATAAGAGCTGCTCTGTTGTTGTTAGCATCCCGTTTTAGAGATCTCTTCACAAGTTTCTTCGGATAATGCCTCGCTTGTAGTTGGACTGCCAAGTTCTGTGCATGTTCTTGATATTTGATGATTGACGAGCAATTCCTTCTAATGCGTAAGAATTGCCCAAACGGCAAATTCTCATGCAGAGCTTTAGGATGGAAACTCTTATATGACAATAATGAGTTCCTTGACATCGGTTTCTTATAAAGCTCAGTGCTAAGGCCGCCGTCCACAGGGAAATTCTGATATCCAGGAAGGGTAGGCCGGTGTTACTATACTCACAAGTAAAGTTTAGGTAATCATTCCTGCGTTTAACCAAACCTGAAATTCTGCAATAGATGATGGTGCCCCTCTCCAAATCACTAACACATCATCGATGTATCATTTCCATAACCGTATATGATCTTTATACGGATTCTCACTGCTGAAAATATGATCCTGCTCGAACATATGAACATAGAGGTTTGCCAAACTGGGGGCACAAACACTCCCCATGGAAGTGCCCGAGATTTGGAGGAAAAGTTGGTCCTCAAATTTAAAGAAGTTCTCCTTCATAACCAGCCGGGCACAAGCGGTGATAAAAGGTACCAGAGTGATGATATCTGGAGCTTTATTCATCAGGAGAGTCTCAATGGTGGATAGGGTTTCATCTTGAGGAATGCACGTGTACAAAGATTCCATGTCGAAGGTCACGAGGAAATCACACTCAATGTTAAATTGTATGTCTACTACGAAGCGCAAAACATCCTTTGTGTCTTTCAAGTATGTTGGCATTTCGCTTACCAGCGGCCTCAGAAAATAATCCACAAAGGTGGAAAGAGGTTCAAGCAAGGAGCCTATCCCTGAAATAATGGGACGACCTGGAGGTGGTCTATGATTCTTGTGCACTTTAGGTAGTGCATAGAAATATGGAATTACCGGATGGGCTTTGGTCAGGAAGAGAGCTTCTTGTGTAGTAATCCATCCATTCGTGCTTGCTTCTTCCACTAGAGTTTTAATTTCAATCTCCAGTCTCTTAGTTCGATCCTCTCTTAATGGTTTATAGAAGCGGGTATCTTCCAATTGTCTGAGACAATCTGCCCGGTAGGAGGAGGTATCCATTATAACGATGGCTCCCCCTTTATCTGCGGGCTTGATAGTTATGGTGTCATCATTAGCCAAAGTCTGTACTGCTTTACGTTCTTTGTACGTCAAATTTTGATATTGCCTATCTTTGCTAGCACAGATGTTTGTAACTTGTGTCATTACTACTTTTTCAAAAGTCAAAACCTGTGCCGGTACTTGATGTGCAAGAGGGTTAAATGTTGTTCTAATCTTCAGGCCTGTGTTGGTATCGACCTCATCATCCATATTTTGCACCCTGTCTCTAAAGAAGAAATTAAGACAAATCTTGCAAAAGAAACGGGCAAGTTCTTGTTTTATCACAAAAGTATCACCTCAATATGAGGGAACAAAGCCCAATCCTTTATCCAACAGGGCTTGTTCATCCGTGTTCAGAGTACGACTACTCAGGTTGATAACTAGATCCTTTCGTTGCTCGATCCCGCTTGAGCCTCTGTCATGCTCCGGGTTGTCCGAGCAGGGGGGTGTCTGCCCAATGTACCTGGGCTTGTTGATTCCGACGTTTCCCTCTGGATCTGCCAAACCCTAAAAAGGCTGTTGTGAATACATTTGTGGATGTTGCTGGTATTGATACATATGTCCCTGTGGTGGTGCACTTGGATAACCGAAAGGTCCTGGTGCCCACCACTGCGGTGGTGGTGGGGGTGGGGGTGGAAGGCCTCTTTGGTACCCTCTCCAGTTGCTTCTATTCCTATGAGCAGGACCTTTGAATCCAGATTCGCCCTGATACGAGTTCTCTGAGTCGCTTGACCAATCTTCGCTGCCTGATGTGGAATAGTTCGAACCATACCTTTTCCCTTGTCGGTTGAATTGGGGAGGAACATACTCCGCACTTGTATATGGGTATACCTTTTCCATGGAAAAACACGCAAGGTCTTTCTTAAATTTGTTAATCTTTAACGTTAGAACTGAGTCTATAAACTCTTTATTACTCTTATTGTTCTCTTCGTTCTGTTTCTTGAACAAGGCACCTGATAATGTTACCCGGATCTGGGATTCTAATGCCTGTATCTCTATAAGAATTGTGTCTGCAATACATTTGGCTGTGTTTATTATTAGGATTAACCAATCTCGGGTACACCGCCATGCCACAAGTGACCAATCTTTAAGAAACAGCTTGTCTTCTAAGAACAAACTGGGCGCGTTGGTGACTATAAGCCCGGTGGGTGCACAGCTGCCCCTCAAATATTCCGTCATAATAGCACCATGTATATAAATGCGCAAATTAGATTTTCTAAGCAATAAAAGTTTAGACCAATCATCTCCCTGTGTCACAGGGCCACCCTGAAAGGTGTCTATTATACTGGGTGTGCTTAGAATGGATTCTGCAACAGTGTCATCTAATGTCAAGCCTAGTCTCTCAGCCATCTTAGATCTAAGAAAGTGTTTGTGAAATAAATAGAGACGTACAAGATAGAAAACTGGTGTCTCTGTCTATCCAAAAGAGTGAACCTACATATACCTCCTAATAGAAAATGAATATCCTGCTGCAATATTCGTAAGAGGACAGGACCCGCAGCCTCAGCTGCTCAAGAATACTTACACACCAACTAATTCAAGCAGGAGCGTCCTAGGGAAGTTTAAAGACCTGCACAGGATTATATCCCCAAATAATCACGAACTGAAAACTATACACAAAAATCCTTGGGTCTACTATAGATAGAATGTTGAATAATACAGAAAAAGATCTTATTTTTAAGAAAAAGGATTTTTTGAAACAAACTTTTTTATAAGAAACCACAGCCTATAACACACAGACCTAACTGTGGGAAATTCCCTTTTAGGACGAAATCCCTCACTCACCGAGGTTACATGCTTCAACATATGGGATTCTCCTCTCAAGAGAAAAACCTAGTTCTCTTGAGGGCTACAACCCCCTCTCTGAGAGGGAGGAGCTCAGGGATGTTTTGAATTTCTAATTTATTTCAGATATTCTTAATCCATATGTGATGAGTGTGAGTGAGGGCGCAGCGCAAAAAAAGTAAACAATGTGCAAAAGGTGAGAATAAAACTAGCTAGGGGGCGCAAAAATGTGTTTTATTCAGGAGCACCCTCTGCCAGGATTAAAAACAGTGCACCAGCGACATGGATCTAAGTCGCAGTGGTATGTTGGACAATAGTCGTCAACATGTTTCAGCCAAAAAATGCCCTTAAGTAAGGTGAGGCTTTCTTCAGGACCTATAAAGATGCTGCTGCTCCAGTGCTCAAGTGAATAAACAAAAAAAGGATATAAGAAATAGATGCGTTCATGTTACGTCTGCTCCGAAAGGTAAGTTTGCCTATTGGAAACAAAATCATTCATTCAGAACTGTGTCACTTATGAGAAGGTAATGTAACTGTTGGTTTAAATAGAAAAAGAAAAGGAAGGGGGAAAGAAAACCCTTACCCACTTTTGCTAGGCAAAGAACTCCACCTCCACCTGGCAACAGCTCAGGATGGGGGCACCGCTCTGTAAAGAAGAAAGTGGTGCAACTGTCAAGAGATTGCATGATATGCTATTATGAATCATGTGACAGTATGACTGGACTAATGTAGTCAAAAGATGCTAAGAGCATAGAATGTAGGAAAACCTGATGGAGTCAAGGGACTAACCCAGGTATCTAGCTTAAACAAAGTCTCAGTGATTAAATGATCATGCATGCACACGGCTGAAACACACATGTCACAAGTAGGATAAACAACACCTCTTAGTTAGTACTACTCTAAAGAAAACTAGCGATAGTTGTCTCTTTCGAATACACATGGTGGAAGACAACGCTCTTTGGGCACTATGCAAGAGCAGATTAGCGTACATCATCCCTCAATGATTTAATTCTTAAACGTAAGGAATAAGGATCATCTCATCTTAACAACTTCAACTGAGCCCACTAATCAAAGCTTCATAGTGAGATCTTGTCATTAACTCTGCCACGCTTCCTGATAGAGTGCGTGCACAACCTAGATTAAATATGTTAACCCTCCGAGACACAACCAAAGACCCAGAGACCCAAAGATCCAAAAGGGCCGAGCCCCGCCACGACACTCACCTCTCCGTCGATACCCTGAGCTCTAAATGAGCCTGCAACCGGAGGTGAGCGTCTGTGGCCAGGGTGCTTGTTTATATACTAGCCTGTTCACAATCTTCTACAGCTGTGGAAACCGCAGTACCCTACACTGAAGCGCAGGCGCTAGTAAACTGATGCTAGCTTACCGTGCATGCGCAGTTTTAATCTTCATAAACGGGGAGTCATACATTAAAACCCAAGAATGATTGATCAGCATTGACTGTTATAAACTACCAGGGTGTCTAAAATAAAACCGCGGTAAACACCAAGCGATTCTGATGTATCTAACGACACCACAAAGAGCTGAAAATACTACGCGCATGCGCTCTACAATTCATTCAGGCTGGGATATGTAGTTTCAAGGGCCTTAAACTACACAATCTTTATCTGGGGAATACAAAGGACTGCCCCAGCGTTACTCTCATGATTTCGCTCATGTGATTATATCATGTTACATAGTACCTTAAACGTTAAAAACCAAACTAGGATGCACTGAGCTTAGAAACCACTACTAATGCTTCTCATTCATTCGGCACGTTGCGATCTATGGATGGACACATAGACCTCACTCTGTAGACTAACACCAATTTAGAATATTCCTACGTCTCGTCGGTGTTTGTACCGGAGACTCAAGAGACATATATCCTGAGTTACAACTATGTCTGTGCAGCGTGTACTCACTCACAAAACTCAGTGCGTACATGTTTGTTGTCATCAAAAGGCACTAAACCCAAATGGGGCAACACAGTTACTCTTTGTACTATGTATATAAGTGTTAGTCGTCCAAAGTATTGAACCAGAGTAGCATGGTTACTCTCTATAACGATAGCCAAGGAATATCGTCATTCAACCCTATACTATCACTGTTCAATCTGTGCACCCATCGCTGCTTTCGTCTGAATAGATAGGTATAGATATCGGTGACATGATTTGGAATGGATGGTTTCTCAAGAACCGTCCATCTTAGATCTTGAGGGGAATGATTAGCTTCAAGGAAATGGTTGGTTAATTTTGTCGAGGATTTCCTGCACCGAATCGTACTCTTGTGTTCTAAGATACGTGTTTAGACTTTACGTGTAGTCATCCCCACGTATCTTAATATACAAGGACAAGTAATCAAATAAATTAGTTGTTCGCTATTGCAATTCATGTGGTTGAGTAATACCCAGGGTCTGGGTGACCCAATGTCTATTTCTGTGGTGTGAATAGTTTGAGGACAAGCTGCACACGAACCGCAAGGGAAATGTCCTTTCACTGGCAGCATACCCCAAAGCAAATCCTGTTGACCCATTTTCCTGCATCTAGGTCTTCTGTGTACTAACCGATCTTTAATATTCGTACTGCGTTTAAATGCAAAGAGTGGGCGTGGCAATGGCATAGTGCCAATGTTCAATATTTTCCAGTTGGAAAGAATACTCTTTTTGATTTTGTTGGAAAAGTTACAAAACGTATTCACACAGGTCAGTCTTTTATTCGCTTCTTTGGGTTCTCCAGGTTCTATAAGAGCTGCTCTGTTGTTGTTAGCAGCCCATTTTAGAGATCTCTTCACAAGTTTCTTCGGATAATGCCTCGCTTGTAGTTGGACTGCAAAGTTCTGTGCATCTTCTTGATATTTTATGGTTGACGAGCAATTCCTTCTAATGCGTAAGAATTGCCCAAACGGCAAATTCTCACGCAGAGCTTTAAGATGGAAACTCTTATATGACAATAAAGAGTTCCTTGACATTGGTTTCTTATAAAGCTCAGTGCTAAGGCCGCCATCCACAGGGAAAATTCTGATATCCAGGAAGGGTAGGCCGGTGTTACTATACTCACAAGTAAAGTTTAGGTAATCATTCCTGCCATTTAGCCAAACCTGAAATTCTGCAATAGATGATGGTGCCCCTCTCCAAATTACTAACACATCATCTTGAGAGGAGAATCCCATATGATGAAGCATGTCACCTTTCGTGAGTGAGGGATTTCGTCCTAAAAGGGAATTTCCCACAGTTAGGTCTGTGTGTTATAGGCTGTGGTTTCTTATAAAAAAGTTTGTTTCAAAAATCAATTTTCTTAAAAATAAGATCTTTTTCTGTATTATTCAACATTCTATCTATAGTAGACCCAAGGATTTTTGTGTAGAGTAAAATAAGATGCCATGCATTGTGGGATTGTAGTCACTTTTGCAATAGTTCTCAAATGTCGCTGATTTCCAAATACAATGTTGATAACCATGATAAGTATGGAAAAGCACGATGTTAAGATGCGCTAGATGTCGCATTCTGGTGCTCTGCCAGGCTCCACGTTTGTAAAGCCCCAGAACCGCCTTCCCTTTTGTCAGCAGTGGTGCATCTCCACGGCTGGATTGCCATGCATATACAGTTTCCACAAGTGCCCAAAGACGAGACACACTCGCACCAGAAATAATAACTTGCAGCGCACTCAAAAACCAGCATGTCAGTTCCTTTTAATGTCAATGCCCAACGCGTTTCAGATCTTACATCCTTGCTCACGGGCCGGCAGCATTTGAATACAAGTTTGTATGAAGGGACTCACCCTAAATAACCACACGTAAAATTCATTCTCCTCAGGTGAGTAAAATAAGATGCCATGCATTGTAGGATTGGTAGTCACTTTTGTAATAGTTCTCAAATGTCGCTGATTTCCAAATACAATGTTGATAACCATGATAAGTATGGAAAAGCACGATGTTAAGATGCGCTAAATATCGCATTCTGGTGCTCTGCCAGGCTCCACGTTTGTAGAGCCCCAGAACCGCCTTCCAATTTGTCAGCAGTGGTGCGTCTCCACGGCTGGACTGCCGTGCATATACAGTTTCCACAAGTGCCCAAAGACGAGACACACTCGCACCAGAAATAATAACTTGCAGCGCACCGAAAACCAGCGTGTCAGTTCCTTTTAATGTCAATGCCCAACGCGTTTCAGATCTTACATCCTTGCTCACGGGCCGGCAGAATTTGAATACAAGTTTGTATCAAGGTACTCACCCTATATAACCACACGTAAAATTCATTCTCCTCAGGTGAGTAAAGTAAGATGCCATGCATTGTGGGATTGGTAGTCACTTTTGCAATATATCTCAAATGTCGCTGATTTCCAAATACAATGTTGATAACCATGATAAGTATGGAATATCACGATCTTAAGATGTGCTACATATCGCATTCTGGTGCTTTGCCAGGCTCCACCTTTGTAGAGCCCCAGAACTGCCTTCCAATTTGTCAGCAGTGGTGCGTCTCCACGGCTGGACTGCCGTGTATATACAGTTTCCACAAGTGCCCAAAGACGAGACACACTCGCAGAAGAAATAATAACTTGCAGCCCACCAAAAACCAGCGTGTCAGTTCCTTTTAATGTCAATGCCTGTTAGAAATGGGATCTCTAGTTGGCAAGGGCTTGCACCTTTGTCCAAGTAGGGACCCTTCTTCCTAGTCAGGGTAAGGGTGTTACACTCGTGAAGTAACCCCTGCTCACCCTCGTGGTAGCTTGGCACGAGCAGTCAGGCTTAATTCAGAGGCAGTGTGTAAAGCATTTGCACATAACCAACAGTAATACAGTGTAAGCACTACAAACGGACACCACACCAGTTTAGAAAAATAACCAATATTTTATATACTCAAGACAAGACCAATTACGACAAAAATCCACAATACTATACTTTACGAATGAATACTTGATACGGTAACTTCTTCTTTGCAGGAATAGCACAAACACAAAGTTCGTACGAGTCGGTAGATCCGTCCGAGCCTACCGTGATGCTGAAACTCACAGAGTCTAACAGTTCCAGCCGACCGCGTCGATACGGGCCAGCAGAGTCGTGAACAGACTCGGTTACAGTACCTTTCTCGTTGTGGCTGGTACGGAGTGTACGAGCCGGTCGGCGTTCGTCGCGGTTGCGGTGCAAGACGGAGCGATGCAAGGTGCGGTGTCCCTCGATGCGGTGCAGGCAGCGGCTCGATGAGCGTCGTACAGACGGAGTCGGTGAGTCCAAGGCGTGCGATGCAGGGTGAGACGATGCTCGATGCGGTGCTGACAGGTTGCGATGCAGGCGACCTAGCCGGAGTGCGGGAGCTGGCGTTGGACAGCGGTGCGAGTCGGAGCGGTGCGTCGCAGACGTGCGAGCGGTGCCCCAAATGCGGTGCGGTCTTGACTCTTGAGCCAGTTGCAGCGACCGCGTCGGTCGGGTCCGGCAGGTTCAGTGAAGCGATGTGATGCGAACTGCGGTGCCCACAGGTCACGGTGCAAGCAGCGGCTCGATGTTGGCGGCGTCGGACGTCGCCCACGGTGAGACCAGGGTTGCGATGCGAAGCGGGGCGATGCGGTCTGCGGTGCAAACAGGTCACCGGCCAGGGATGGATTCGGTTGACGGAGTCGGTTGCGGTTCCCTTCCTCTGTGGCAACTGAAACAGCGTTCCAGAAGCGGTACCCAGAGGCTTGTGAAGTCTTTGCAGTCCCTGAGACTTCTTAACAGGAGGCCAGCTCGGTTCCAGGCCCTTGGAGATACTCAGCACAAGTTTGTAGAAAGTTCCTTCCTTTCACTGCCCAAGGCAGAAGCAGCAGCTGCAGGCCAACCCAACAAAGCAACAACACAGCAAAGGGGCAGTACTCCTCCTGGCAGCTCTTCCAGCTCTTCGTCTTGGCAGGTTCCTTGATTCCAGCGAGATCTAAATTCATGGGGTCAGGGCCCCAATATTTATATCCCAAATTCCTTTGTTCTCTGAAGGCAGAGAGGCCTTTGCCTAGTCCAAACCAGTTCTGGAGCACTTTGTTGACAAGTCTCCGTTCCTTCTTTCAGTGAGTAGGCCAGGGACATCAGACGCACCACAGGAGGTGGAGCCAGCATTGTGGAGGGAAGGCACTGTCCTATTCAGGGCCCAGGTGCGACCCCTCCCACCCATCTACATGTAGATCTTGCTATTCAGCCCTGCGCTGACTCACCCTGTCTCCCGGCATCCCCCAGCCCCTGTCACTCACACTCCAGACACGGAATACACAACCTCGCAGAGGCAGGCTTGGATGGTTAGACAAGAAAATAACCACCTTCTAAAAGTGGTATTTTCAAACACAGAATGTTAAAACCAACTTCACTAAAAGCTGCATTTTATCATTCTGAGTCCAGGCATACTAAACTCGAATTTCTACCATGTTCCCGGGGTCAGTTAGGATTATAAGCTGTAATAATCAAAACTGCCCGTTCTGGCCTAGGGGAACAGGTAGCCTTGCAATAGTGAAAAGCGAACTAAGCTGTAATTCACTATCAGGACATGCCGCACACACCCGGGCATGTCCTACCTTTCGCATACACCGCACCCTGCCCACAGGGGTACCTTGGGCCTACCTTAGGGGTGACTAACATGTAGCAAAGGGAAGTTTTAGGGACTTGCAAGTGTGTACACTTGCCAAGTCGATATGGCAGCCCCAGGCTGCGCACAGGCTCTGCAATGGCAGGCCCGAGTTACACTTTACGGGCTGTTTGCGTGGGTGGCACAATCCAGTGCTGCAGCCCACCAACAGCATTTGGTCTATAGGCCCTGGCACTCGCAGTGCACTTTACAAGGGACTGACACATAAACCAAATAGGCCAATCATGGAAACACCAATCCATAACACATTTTATACAGGAGCACTTGCACTTTCCCACTGGACCGCAGTGCGGAAAGTGCGCAGAATCATTACACCAGCAACAACAGAGTCAAAACCGGGAGGTCAGAAAGCAAAAAGTCAGGGGAAACACGCCAAAAGATGCCAAGTCTAACACATGTCCCCTCCAGCTGAAAGTAGGGAGAACTACCCAACCCCATTGGAGTTCTCTTCACTAAGGCGGAAGAACCTGGACAGACCATCTGCGTTGGCGTGTTCTGTACCAGGACGGTGTTCCACCGTAAAGTCCATTCCCTGTAGGGAGATGGACCACCTCAGCAGTTTTGGATTCTCACCCCTCATTTGCATCAACCATCTGAGGGGTCTGTGGTCTGTCTGAACCCGGAAGTGAGTCCCAAACATGTATGGTCTCAACTTCTTCAGCGCCCAGACCACAGCAAAAGCTTCCCTTTCTATGGCACTCCACCTCTGTTCCCTGGGAAGTAGTCTCCTGCTAAGGAAGACTACAGGCTGATCCAGGCCCTCTTCGTTCAGTTGTGAGAGCACCGCTCCCACACCATGCTCTGAAGCGTCAGTCTGCACGACAAATTCTTTGGAGAAGTCAGGTGCCTTGAGCATGGGCGCCGTGCACATGGCTGCCTTCAGGGCATCAAAAGCTTTCTGGCAGGACTCAGTCCAGATCACTTTCCTGGGCTGCCTCTTAGAGGTCAGCTCTGTTAAGGGGGCAACGATGGTGCCATAGCCCTTAACAAATCTCCTATAGTAACCGGTGAGACCTAAGAAGGCTCTCACCTCTGTCTGGGTCTTGGGGGTTCCCAAGCCAGAATGGTGTCAATCTTGGGATGTAGGGCGCCACCTGGCCGCTTCCTACCTGGTGTCCCAAGTACACCACAGAACCCTGCCCGATCTGGCACTTACTGGCCTTGATCGTGAGGCCTGCACCTTGCAGAGCCCTCAACACTTTCTCAAGGTGCTGTAAATGTTCTTCCCAGCTGGAACTGAACACAGCAATGTCATCCAGGTAGGCAGCACTGAAATCCTCCAGCCCAGCCAACACCTGATTGACCAACCTCTGAAAGGTGGCAGGGGCATTCTTCAACCCAAAGGGCATCACCCGGAATTGGTAATGACCTTCTGGGGTTGAGAATGCTGATCTCTCCTTGGCCCCATCGGTTAAGGCAATCTGCCAGTACCCAGACGTCAAATCAAACGTGCTGAGGAACCGGGCAGCTCCCAACCGATCAATGAGCTCATCAGCTCTGGGGATGGGGTGCGCATCAGTCCTGGTGACGGCATTGAGCCCACGGTAGTCCACACAAAACCGGAGTTCTGGAGTGGCACCGGGCGCCGCAGCCTTTGGGACCAAGACCACTGGGCTGGCCCAAGGACTGTGGGAGGGCTCAATCACCCCTAATGCCAACATCTTAGAGACCTCCTCCTTGATGCTGGCTCTGACCCGGTCAGTCAACCTGTAGATCTTGTGCTTCACAGGAGGGCTGTCACCAGTGTCCACGTCATGGGTACACCAGTGAGTAACACCGGGGGTCAGAGAGAACAGTGGGGCGAACTGTCCCAACAACTGGCGACAGTCCCCCTGCTGCTCCTGAGTCAGAGTAGGGGAGAGGATCACACCCTCTACTGACCCATCATGCTCCTTGGTAGACAGGAGGTCAGGGAGAGGCTCACTCTCCTCTTCCACCCCATCATCTGTCGCCAAGAGCATACTCACTTCGGACCTCTCAAAGTGGGGCTTGAGGCGGTTCACGTGAAGGACCCTCAAAGGGTTCCTGGGAGCCTGCAAATCCACCAGGTAGGTGACGTCACTTTGCGCTCCTTTACCTCATATGGCCCAGTCCACTTGTCCTGCAAGGCACAAGGTGCCACTGGAGCCATGACCCACACTTTCTGCCCAGGTTGAAATTCAACCAGAGTGGCATTCTGGTCATACCATCTCTTCATTTCTTCCTGGCTGGCTTCTAGGTTCGCCTGAGCGAGTTTCCTGAAGCGGGCAGTTTGGTTTCTAAAGGCCAGCATGTAGCTAAATACATCCTGGGGAGTTTTCCTGGGAGCTGCCTCCCAGCCTTCCTTTACTAAACTCAGAGGTCCTCTGACAGGGTGGCCATACAGGAGCTCAAAGGGGCTGTACCCAAGAGACTTCTGAGGCACCTCCCTGTATGCGAAGAGTAGGCATGGCAAGAGGACGTCCCACTTACGCCTCATGGGTTCTGTTAGACCCTTGATCATGCCTTTCAAGGTCTGGTTGAATCTCTCCACCAGACCGTTTCCTTGTGGGTGGTAAGGAGTGGTGAACTTGTAGGTTACACCACACTGCTTCCACAGGGATGTCATATACTTCGATATGAAATTGGTCCCCCTATCAGAAACCACCTCTCTGGGGAATCCCACACGGGAAAAGATCCCCATTAACGCCCGGCCCACCACTGGCGCCGTCGTTGTCCTGAGAGGGATTGCCTCCGGGTACCGGGTGGCCTGGTCCACCAAGACCAGGATGTACCTGTTGCCCATGGCTGTCTTGGGATCCAGTGGCCCCACTATATCCATCCCTACCCTTTCAAAGGGTGTTCCAACAACAGGAAAAGGTTGGAGAGGAGCTTTGACCTTCCTCCCACTCTTACCACTTGCCTGGCAAGTTTGGCAAGACCTACAGTGTGCATCTGACTGCATTCGCATTTGGGGCCAAAAGAAGTGGGTGACAAGCCTGTCAAAGGTCTTGTCCTGCCCCAAATGTCCTGCCAAAGGCATGTCATGAGCCAGACCCAGTAGGAAGGTCCTGAAGCGCTGGGGTACCACCAGCACACAGGCTGACCCAGGCTCAGCAACCTTAGGCTCACTGTATAGGAGACCACTCTCCCAGTAGATCAGATGTGACCCGGACTGATTACCAGCTGCCTGGTCTGCAGCCTGCCGCCGCAGACCCTCCAGAGTAGGGCACTCGCTCTGCTCCCTGCAGAACTCCTCCCTGGTGGGACCCCCTTCTTGCTGCCAATGGGTCAGCTCAGAGATGTCTCCCAGTTCGGCTACCTGCTCCCCTGTAGGCACCGGGCGTCCCCTCGAGGTCCGCCTCCTCCCAGTCCGTGGGAACTTCGGGGGCCGGTTTCCCGCGGCCCCTGCCCTTTCTCTTGGCAGGGACTTGGGCCACTGTTTCAGGCTCCAAGTCCTCTTGATCACCCTTTCTGGCTGCCATTGACCGAGTAGACACGCATGCCCACTCTGGCAACCCAAGCATCTCCAAGTGAGACCTGAGCTCAACCTCCTTCCATGAGGACTGCTCCAGGTCGTTTCCTAGCAGACAATCTACAGGCATGGTAGGGCTCACAACCACCCTCAAGGGACCTGAGACCCCCCATTCAAAGGGAACCTGCGCCACCATACATTGGCGCTCTGAGTTGTCGACAGCAACTACTTGGTGGAATGCTCCTGGGACTACTTGCTTCTCAGACACCAGGTGACACCGGACTGAGGTCACACTGGCTCCAGTATCTCTGAGAGCCTCTACCCTGTTCCCATTAATGGTCACCCAGGTGCTATATTTCTTTGTGTTAGGGGGCACCTGGTTTCCTGGGACCATCTCACTGTCCCCTAGTGAGACAAGGGTCATTTCTGCGGGATCCCCACCCTCCTGTGGGCACCCCTTCTCCCCAAGCGCTACACTAGCCAACACTTTGGACTGTCCACCGGTGGGTGGCTGTGTCCCCTTTGGGCACTTGGGGTCCCCCTTAAAGTGACCTACCTGGTCACATGCATAACTACTTGCGGGGGCCGGTCTCAACAGGCTTCCCTGTCGAGACCCCTTTCTTCTTATCACCGGGGGCTGGGAACCTTTACCCTGGGTACTAGTTTGGGGCCCTTTAGAGAACTCCTGTGCTTTACCCTTGTCCCCCACTTTTCTGCTGGGGACCCTGCCCACCTTTGGCTGAGTCTCCCCAAACGCTTTCTTGTGGACCCTGGTACTCACCCAGCGGTCCGCTTCCATAGCAAGCTTCCTGGGGTCAGTTAGCTTACTATCCACTAGGTGCTGGCGCAGATCTGCAAAACATAGACTAGACAAGTGCTCCCATGCAATCAAGTTGTAGAGCCCCTGAAAATCTGTTACACTACTGCCCTTCACCCAACCATCCAGAGACCTGCAGAACACATCCACACATTCCAACCAAGTGTTGGCATCAGACTTCTTACTGGACCTGAACTGATCCCTGTACTTTTCAGGAGTAAGACCATACTTCGTGAGAAGGGCATCCTTCATGTCAGCATAGGTGAGGTGATACCCCTTACCCAAAGCTATCAGAGCATCCCTTGCTTCTTCAGGGAAAAGTGGCCACAATCCTGCTCCCCAATTCTCCTCAGGGACCCCATTCATGTGTATGGCTGCCTCATAACCCTGAAACCACCTTTGTATGCATTCCCCTTCTTGAACTCCTTGCCTACGTTCTTGGGAATGTGCACAATCCTGTCTGCCTTTCTGGACGAATTGCTGCCACCATCTGAGCCTGACTTACTCCTAAGTTCTAGCTCCTTCAGTTCTCTCTCATGCTCTAAGAGCATCTTCCTCTCCTCTATGGCCAATCTCTTCTCCTCCCGCTCACTCTCCAGTCTGAGCTTCTGCAGCTCAAACTGCCTTGCCTCCCGTCTGTCCTCCAGCTCCTCTGGGGACAGACTGCTGCTGCCTGATCTGGCGGGTTCCCCCTACCCAAAAGCACATCCACCCTGGAAATAGGCTCCTCCACCTCCTCACTGAGATCACCAGGCTGCCCATTGGCATGTCTGGCTGCTACCCAGGCCCTCAGCGCCTTCTGTAGCTCCTCCTTCCTTGTGAGGCCTTTAATTTGGACTTTCAGGTTTTTACAAATCACCCGTAACTCCTTTACGGCGTAGGATTCCAACCTATCCTCCTCAAAGATAACTTCCAGAGATGCAACGGATGATGCAATTGATTCAGGCATGACAAAAGTAGTGAGTTGAAAACTGGCAAGATCAAAAATAGGCCAAAAGAAAAAGAACCAGTATGTGGTACGTAATGGTCTGCGATATGGTAGTAGTGCACACCAATCACTGTAAGTCAAGTGCAAACACAAGTCCTATCCTCACCGCTGACAACCAATGTTAGAAATGGGATCTCTAGTTGGCAAGGGCTTGCACCTTTGTCCAAGTAGGGACCCTTCTTCCTAGTCAGGGTAAGGGTGTTACACTCGTGAAGTAACCCCTGCTCACCCTCGTGGTAGCTTAGCACGAGCAGTCAGGCTTAATTCAGAGGCAGTGTGTAAAGCATTTGCACATAACCAACAGTAATACAGTGTAAGCACTACAAACGGACACCACACCAGTTTAGAAAAATAACCAATATTTTATATACTCAAGACAAGACCAATTACGACAAAAATCCACAATACTATACTTTACGAATGAATACTTGATACGGTAACTTCTTCTTTGCAGGAATAGCACAAACGCAAAGTTCGTACGAGTCGGTAGATCCGTCCGAGCCTACCGTGATGCTGAAACCCACAGAGTCTAACAGTTCCAGCCGACCGCGTCGATACGGGCCAGCAGAGTCGTGAACAGACTCGGTTACAGTACCTTTCTCATTGTGGCTGGTACGGAGTGTACGAGCCGGTCGGCGTTTCGTCGCGGTTGCGGTGCAAGACGGAGCGATGCAAGGTGCGGTGTCCCTCGATGCGGTGCAGGCAGCGGCTCGATGAGCGTCGTACAGACGGAGTCGGTGAGTCCAAGGCGTGCGATGCAGGGTGAGACGATGCTCGATGCGGTGCTGACAGGTTGCGATGCAGGCGACCTAGCCGGAGTGCGGGAGCTGGCGTCGGACAGCGGTGCGAGTCGGAGCGGTGCGTCGCAGACGTGCGAGCGGTGCCCCAAATGCGGTGCGGTCTTGACTCTTGAGCCAGTTGCAGCGACCGCGTCGGTCGGGTCCGGCTGGTTCAGTGAAGCGATGCGATGCGAACTGCGGTGCCCACAGGTCACGGTGCAAGCAGCGGCTCGATGTTGGCGGCGTCGGACGTCGCCACGGTGAGACCAGGGTTGCGATGCGAAGCGGGGCGATGCGGTCTGCAGTGCAAACAGGTCACCGGCCAGGGATGGATTCGGTTGACTGGAGTCGGTTGCGGTTCCCTTCCTCTGTGGCAACTGAAACAGCGTTCCAGAAGCGGTACCCAGAGGCTTGTGAAGTCTTTGCAGTCCCTGAGACTTCTTAACAGGAGGCCAGCTCGGTTCCAGGCCCTTGGAGATACTCAGCACAAGTTTGTAGAAAGTTCCTTCCTTTCACTGCCCAAGGCAGAAGCAGCAGCTGCAGGCCAACCCAACAAAGCAACAACACAGCAAAGGGGCAGTACTCCTCCTGGCAGCTCTTCCAGCTCTTCGTCTTGGCAGGTTCCTTGATTCCAGCGAGATCTAAATTCATGGGGTCAGGGCCCCAATATTTATATCCCAAATTCCTTTGTTCTCTGAAGGCAGAGAGGCCTTTGCCTAGTCCAAACCAGTTCTGGAGCACTTTGTTGACAAGTCTCCATTCCTTCTTTCAGTGAGTAGGCCAGGGACATCAGACGCACCACAGGAGGTGGAGCCAGCATTGTGGAGGGAAGGCACTGTCCTATTCAGGGCCCAGGTGCGACCCTCCCACCCATCTACATGTAGATCTTGCTATTCAGCCCTGCGCTGACTCACCCTGTCTCCCGGCATCCCCCAGCCCCTGTCACTCACACTCCAGACACGGAATACACAACCTCGCAGAGGCAGGCTTGGATGGTTAGACAAGAAAATAACCACCTTCTAAAAGTGGTATTTTCAAACACAGAATGTTAAAACCAACTTCACTAAAAGCTGCATTTTATCATTCTGAGTCCAGGCATACTAAACTCGAATTTCTACCATGTTCCCGGGGTCAGTTAGGATTATAAGCTGTAATAATCAAAACTGCCCGTTCTGGCCCTAGGGGAACAGGTAGCCTTGCAATAGTGAAAAACGAACTAGGCTGTAATTCACTATCAGGACATGCCGCACACACCCGGGCATGTCCTACCTTTCGCATACACCGCACCCTGCCCACAGGGGTACCTTGGGCCTACCTTAGGGGTGACTAACATGTAGCAAAGGGAAGGTTTAGGGACTTGCAAGTGTGTACACTTGCCAAGTCGATATGGCAGCCCCAGGCTGCGCACGGGCTCTGCAATGGCAGGCCCGAGTTACACTTTACGGGCTGTTTGCGTGGGTGGCACAATCCAGTGCTGCAGCCCACCAACAGCATTTGGTCTATAGGCCCTGGCACTCGCAGTGCACTTTACAAGGGACTGACACATAAACCAAATAGGCCAATCATGGAAACACCAATCCATAACACATTTTATACAGGAGCACTTGCACTTTCCCACTGGACCGCAGTGCGGAAAGTGCGCAGAATCATTACACCAGCAACAACAGAGTCAAAACCGGGAGGTCAGAAAGCAAAAAGTCAGGGGAAACACGCCAAAAGATGCCAAGTCTAACACAGCCCAACGCGTTTCAGATCTTACATCCTTGCTCACGGGCCGGCAGCATTTGAATACAAGTTTGTATCAAGGTACTCACCCTAAATAACCACACGTAAAATTCATTCTCCTCAGGTGAGTAAAATAAGATGCCATGCATTGTGGGATTGGTAGTCACTTTTGCAATAGATCTCAAATGTCGTTGATTTCCAAATACAATGTTGATAACCATGATAAGTATGAAAAAGCATGATGTGAAGATGCGCTAAATATTGCACTCTGGTGCTCTGCCAGGCTCCACGCTTGTAGAGCCCCAGAACCACCTTCCAATTTGTCAGCAGTGGTGTGTCTCCACGGCTGGACTGCCATGCATATACAGATTCCACAAGTGTCCAAAGACTAGACACACTCGCACCAGAAATAATAACTTGCAGCGCACCAAAAATCAGCATTTCAGTTCCTTTTAATGTCAATGCCCAACGCGTTTCAGATCTTACATCCTTGCTCACGGGCCGGCAGCATTTGAATACAAGTTCGTATCAAGGGACTCACCTAAATAACGACACGTAAAATTCATTCTCCTCAGGTGAGTAAAATAAGATGCCATGCATTGTAGGATTGTTAGTCACTTTTGCAATAGTTCTCAAATGTCGCTGATTTCCAAATACAATGTTGATAACCATGATAAGTATGGAAAAGCACGATGTTAAGATGCGCTAAATATCGCATTCTGGTGCTCTGCCAGGCTCCACGTTTGTAGAGCCCCAGAACCACCTTCCAATTTGTCAGCAGTGGTGTGTCTCCACGGCTGGACTGCCATGCATATACAAATTCCACAAGTGCCCAAAGACGAGACACACTCGCACCAGAAATAATAAACTTGCAGCGCACTCAAAAACCAGTATGTCAGTTCCTTTTAATGTCAATGCCCTGTAGTGTAGCTC